>NAOQ01000155.1:38625-51271 GCA_002751075.1 Ichthyophonus hoferi | reverse complement strand
CTACCACGTAACAGAAGAGAGGACAGTAAGATAGATTGATATATTTTATTAAATTAAAAAAAAAAAAAAAAAAAAAAAAAGTGGTGAACAGCAGGGATGTATTTCTAATCTTCATTTCTTGTAAGAATACTAACTTGACATATATGTAAGGTATGCCTGTTAAATTGAGTAAGAATTAAGTTATAAGGTACTAAAGATTGTTTGACTTATTAGTAAGGTTAAAAAAAATCCCAAACTGTGGTTTGTAGTGATTGTTATTGACAGCCACCCACAATCCTCTAAGATTTATTACTCTTTCTGGGCATGTATTGCTTAAGAATCATAAGAACTGACGTTCAATATAGGATTAGCTATCATTTTTTGATACTTCAAAAATGGCCGGGCAATATGTGACTATTCCTTACCTCCAAATAACCTACTGCAATACCATGTCAAAGTGATTCTGCTCTACTCATTATTAATTTATTGCCTAATCATTTTTGGTTTCTAAGATTAGGAATCTAGGTTCAGCTAATGTAGCAGTCAAATGGCGGACGCACAGTGGAATGCAAGTAAGCATACAAAACTTTGCCTATTGACCTTCTGCTAGTTTGCTGTAAATTATATAAATAATCTCAACACACATGTTTCTTGCGATGATTCCTGAAACTCATTTCCTTTATTACGAGGATGTTTTTCGGTCTCATTAAGATTGCGTATTCTTATGTGGTGGTTATATGGCATATTAAAAGTGTGATAGCACTAATTTCTAAATAACAATACTTAAATAGTTGACCATATTTCCCAATCAACATAGCTTTACGCCAATTAAATATAGATATAATATGCTAGTGAGACCAATATTTTGTGCCTTTTGGGGAATCTAACAATGCCCTTTTAAAGGAAAACGCAGCTTAACAGGCACAACTATATGTAAGAAATGCATATAAATTTCTGGGGCTGGAGCGTAGATTTTCTTACCAACAACACTATAAATCAAATGT
Organism: Ichthyophonus hoferi; assembly: GCA_002751075.1. Classification (NCBI taxonomy): domain Eukaryota; class Ichthyosporea; order Ichthyophonida; family Ichthyophonidae; genus Ichthyophonus; species Ichthyophonus hoferi. The sequence continues at coordinate 50,288 of NAOQ01000155.1, read as the reverse complement.
ACTAGTGGGGCGAACAGCCTAAACGTCACAATAATATTGAAAATGAATGCCTCAGAGAATTAACCAGCTGGGATTCATGGATACCGTCAATAGTCCTTTTATTAAACATAAATCTGTGGCCCTCCCCACAGACTATTTGTATATCTCTCATAAGGGGTTACTATTTCATATAGCTATAAAGAGCTTTTTATAAAAGCAAAGAGCATTTGCAGGATATAAGCACATCTTCAACCTACACGTCAAGCAGAAGTGTCACAAATGGATAATACAGCCGATTTTCAAAAAAATAAAAACAAAATTTGCCCCCACGTAGGCTCAAACCTACAAAAAATAGAATCACTGAGCTTAGGTTGGGGGATACAAAAAAGCAATAAAAAAGGCACTGGTAAACACTGTAAATTTTGGGATGAGATTACAACATAAAGGGTCTTCAATCATAAGAGAGGAAAAGGATTATCCAATAAGCCATCTGGATGCGATTATTAGGTAAACAAGAATTTCGATCTACTCTATCGATGAAAAATGGGAATTGACCTAGGGGGAAACCCGAAGTTTTAAAGTGTCCTAAAGATCATGCGTAGAAGAGTCACGTCAGAAGTTCCAAAGGGAACAACCTTTCTAATAATTCACAGCATTAGTGGAGCTAGATCACTAATTACTATGTCATCTAGGATAGGATTAGTCACTGGATTACATCATCGAATATTTATATCTATTGGTAAGTTAAGACGTAATAGTTTCCCATACCAATCACTGGAAGGTACAGTAAATACATTAACCGCTTAGATTGTATTTCTTATAAGCGATTTGCAATTAGATTAGTCATTCAATACGTTCAAGATATTCTATTGGTATATATATATTTCCAATCAACTCCAAGATCTTTCTTTGCCTACATTGATTTACTTACCAACTATTCTACAAAACTGTTTATTAGAATTACAAATTGGGTGAAAGGCTGAGTAGGAGTTTGCAATTCCCCGTCCGGAATAACTATCTAATGCACTATTGGATGACTCATTTACAATCGTGGTCAAAGTCTCTGAGTTTTGAAGAAAATAAATAAATAAATATATATATATATCTTCTGTGCGTTTACCAAAAGCAAGTAAGTGTATAAAAGTATGATAAAATAATGTTAAGTTCGGGTTGCCAGATAAGATATATAGCTCGTATGTCCTCAGTTGGTCTTCAGTGAAGCTTAAGAATAACGTCCTTATAGGTTTTCAGCCACCAGGCGATATAATCCTATAGATACGTTTATGCTTAATACGTTTTACACCGAGGCTGTTAGCGTCAACAGGCAGCATGTGCCTCAGTATTTCACAAGTTCAGACCAATCCGTAAAGGTATATATTTATGGCCATCGGCTTTTAACATAATGGCATGGAGCACAGGAGTACAGAATTGTATAGAATCTGCCACTATGTTGAAAACTCCAATTGGGTAAAATATACAAAGTGAATGGATAAGATATTTATTTATAAATATTATTTAGTTATTGGACAACATTGGAAAGGCTAATCCTCCTAGCCACGCTGAAAATAGATCAACGGTATTTTCCACCATATACGGATCTAATATGCACCAATAATGTATGTGAAGTATGTGGCACAATGCGAAGACAATATTATTGGTCCTGTTCATTATGGCAAACATACTAGTATTGGGGTTTTTAACTCAGATCTGTAGTAATATATATGAGAAGACTGAGGATAATACAATATACAAGATGATATATTTTTTATATACATATAAAATAATGCTAATATATATATATATGTAAAAGATAAAAAATATAAAAATGAAAAGTACAAACAGATATACAAGTAAAATAGGGAAAGAATGTCAGTGTTATTTTAAAGGTTTTACCACACTCCAAAGCAATTGATTATATTGGAGTTGTTAACATTGGAATTTGTTTTCCTACTCATGGATTTGCTGTAGAGCTCTAACGGTATTGGATACACTAAATAAAGTGTCATACTAAGTGGCTATTAGATGTAGATGTAAAACATGGTGTATTTTGTATTTCATCAACTGTGTATCCCACGTGGTGAAAAACAATTGACCAACCAAACATTATTAATAAATTTTGAATCTTTTTAAGAAATGGTATTGAAATTTGTGAATGATTCATTGTGTAATTATTTTACAAAAGAATCGATTTAAACAAACTATGCCCAACTTCTAAAACAATTGTAATTGTCGAGTATAATTGGAGTATATCTTTTTCAACAGCCAAGTATGAGCCGAGATTAAAATTCTAGTCTGCTGACTGGAAAGCTGTTGTTGATGGCTTAAAACAAGATTTTTAAATTCAAAAAAGGGTTAAAAAATAATTTTATTTTAAAATTTAATACATTAGAAAAACCCCCACATGTTATTTTATGCACATGGCTTCTTTTTTTTCTTTTTTCTTTTTTCTTTTAAAAAAAAAAGCATTTTAAGAGATTTACAAGCCTCAAATTATTTCTCAACCAGTTAATTTTTCTATTAAATTGACAGAGAAACAGTTTACAAGACCTTTTGCAAATTTAATAATATAATTTGCATTAAAACATACATTTTTAAAAGAATCATAAAAGACACATATTCTATAAAGCTTTATTAGAAAAAAAAATATCTGAAGAGCCGCTATATTTGATGTTGTTTTCAACCACGTGGTGCTTTCTTAAACGCTCCCCCATTCATTCACTGTTACATTAACAAAGGATAGACATTGGTTGGTTGACACAGACTATATAGCCTGCCATCTCTTTATTAAGTAAATCACTTTGCATTGTCATGTGTACATGTTTTAGTTTAACTTAAAAAAGTTGGTATTTCTATCGAAACTCTTATAAATATATTTTGATATATATTTTTTTCTATTTTCTTAAACTACTCTTGATATTTGTTAAGCAAGTATCATTTTTTTTTCTATAAAGACACGGTAAACTACTGAAATTATTGTCGCCATCATGGAAAATTTGCAACTCGTCTCTTCACCAGAGTCCCCACAGCTAAGAATGTCTACCTTCCCAACCTTTGTAAATGCACCTGCCATTGTGGATAGCGATGGCAGCATGGGATACAGTTCTCCTAATTCAATGTTTTCTGACGACGGACTTAAAATGAAAAGTACTCCAACCAAGGTCGTTCGGTTGAAACCATATAGCAAGCCAAGCAGGAAGAGATCAACTTCTGAGTCTTCTAACGAGGTGGACTTGCTAGTCAAGACAGATAAGGAGGGCTCTCTGCATCGTTGTGTCACATGCGGAAAAGCATATAAAAACGAAAGTTGTTTACTCAAGCACAACTGGGAGCACACAGAATATTGGGAACTTGCAAAACAACACTGTGCCAGCAAGCACCAGTCTGTTCAACTTCTCGAAGCCGCGCGTATTCTCCTCTGCCTTGTGAATTAAGCACTTTAGGTTTCATAATAGTTTTCAGTCCTCAAACAGGTACTGCAAGAGCCGCCTAATTTTTTATTTACTGTCGATTAATACGCACTGGCGACATATAAAATGTCTGTCTAAATATATAGCGTAGAATAGTTTATTTTATAGGTAAAGGCGACTTGGGTTTTTTTTATTTCATTGGTTTCTATCTCTCAGAATATAAGAGGAAATAGCTGAGGAGAGGTTGTATTTTTAAAAACATGTATATACACTATTTATATTATAGGAGCTTAAAGTAGAAGTTTCATATGCCATCTTTAGTATTTGCCAAGATAAGCGAGTATGACTTCAAGTCGTACTCTAACAATATAATAAATTACTTTGATTATTCCCCTGCGTCTATTAAGATATATCTACTGTCAGTGTGTACTTAATATAGGTTAATAATTTTACAGTTTTATTTGATTGTTGTTGCCTTTTAGATAATAATTAGGTAGAGGCTGGGACGTTACTAGTTGTAGTATCCAAATGGTAATAGGTACATATTTTTTTTTATTTTCTTGTCATTATAATGACATCGGGTTTTTTATTCATAAACAATCTGTGCATATGTAAATATTTATCATGGGAGTAAAATATAAATTAGTAGTAAATTAATCTTTAGAAGTATACGCGCAAGCTTATATGTCGAAGTCTTAATTGGTATTTCTAAGAGACTTGCATACCCAAGTATACTTATTTTTACACATAATTCATTAGGAATGTCTTCATTTTAGACATACTGTTACTGTTATGTTTTCAACGATAAACATCTTCAGCACATTTTGTTATTTTGTAATGTATTAACAGTTGTGATTTTCATTTTACGCGACCAACACTACGTTGTTTCTTAGACGACCTCTTGGCATGCAGGCTGGGGGAGCATACCATCTGTTAATTAATAATTGGGGTGTCAAGATAAATATAGCACAGTCTAGCTTAAGTTATACTCCCTGTACCATACAGTACCTTTTTCTTTTTCTTTTTCTTTTTCCTTACCATATCTGAAATAATTTTCTCAAGCCTATCATAACACTCCTACCACTGTGTCATAGCCGTTAGAGTATATTTACCTTAATAATATACTGTAGGGTGCTAGCTCTTTGGTTATACCAAGTATCATTTTAGGTATCTAGTGAACAGACCTTGCTAATCACCTGGGGTTCACTTAGCTGTCTTTGAATATAGTATAACATTATATATCTAGCTATAAATAAAATAATGGCAAACCATTAGTGTCACTTGGTTTACACACATATCTGTATGACAATAGATTGAGTGTAATTGAGACATTTTACTGAACAAAGGGGTTTCAAATAAATGGTAATACATTGAGAGAAGTACCCAAGTATAAGTACTGGGCTACAATAAGATCAGATCGACCTGAGTATATGTAATATAAATGTAAATAATATTATAATTGATTAGTGAGTATCAGTCAGATTATGGTTGGAACTCAGGTAACAAAAAGTCAAGAAATATGAGTAAAGAGCGTAAGAATCACTACTGGACTGTATGCCGCAGCCAAAGAGAGGTAATATCTAAGCTATTCCTAATTCTATCTTGCTCTCTATATACTTCTCCTTCACTCTCTATATATCTACATATCCTTAATGATTATAGGCACAATGAGGCCAATTAGTATAAGTGGTTGTATTAGGAACTGGTATCGTTTATTATATAGATATACAGTATTATTTATAAAATCAGGTTGTATTATGAAATGTAAAGAGAACTAAATCTAGACGTATACTCTGGTAAGGAAAGATAATGTAGTTCATACATTCCTACTAATTGTATTCCAATCATGACCTCATACACGAAGCCATAGGCATGTTTGCACGGTTACCATATGTATTTTCAGTATAACCAATATATATTATTAATAATTAGTTAGTAGCCTTGGCTGTTAGAATATAAGAGGCCTAGTGCTATTCCTTGTTCTAATACTCTTTTTCAGAACCAATCTTCCAGTTTTGAGTATTGCTTCTTTCTACAAGTTACAACCTAATTGGTGTCTTCTTCATCGTTGTCTACATGTTGTTCATACTGTTTCTAGCTCAGTGTCTACACTTCATCCTGGCTGTCAAAGAAAGGCAACTACTATCTTTATGGTATAAATTTTTTATTGGTTTGGTATTGATGCCAACCGGTCAGTTGTTGTTTCTCTAACACGTTCACAGCAGACACAGTCTGCAGATCAACTACTTACATTTACCTCAAATAAATTAGGTCTACAATCCATATGTTTGCAAAGGGTTGCCCATAAAGTCCCTATAGTACTACACAGGCCTACCCTGATCCATAGTACTTCATATACTACATATAATCCTACATATATATATATTACCATATTATTACGTATACTGCCATTGAAAGCATAGCAACCCTTCAACAATCATATATTTTACATTTCCACTCATTTAGACCAGGGGTCCTAATTCAAGGTGCTTATTGGTTGATTCACACAGTTAATCATTAATATAATAATTTATACACCTTATATTAGTTCTCCACATCAAAAGAGGTAATCAGGGAGTATTAAAATAAGTTTTTTAAAAGTAATGCATTGATAGAACAAAGTGACTCTTAGTATCTGGTTGGTTACTATATGGCTTGCTTTATCTCGATTTACTTACTTATCCATTTACATGCATACTTATCCATCTACTTAACTTATTTACTGACAAATGTCAACGGCGTATGTGTATGATAGTGTTGAAAGATGGAATAATATCGTAGAGTATATATGTTTTAAAGTTCCAGGATTTTGTTCTGTTTTGGGTCATTAAGTGTGGTAGGAGAGGTATTCAAGGCTTTATTAGTTAATCATAGCTTTGTTTAGGTTGACCATATGCATTATATGGACATTATTAGCAAAATAGACATATACATACATACATACATACGTGCATTACATGTATAGAAATAGATATATAGATTGATACGCCCACACCATGGCACCTAATATCTTATAAGTTAAGAGGTAAAAAATAAAATTTCCAATGATTTTTCTTCAAAAGCATCCCATTTATGAACATAATCATAATAAAGATATTACAAGCTTTAAAATACAGTATTCTAGGCAGATTTTTCTACAGTGGCGCCACAAGCCATGGCTCCATTAAACCCATTCTTACACTATAAGAAAAACTTCGTTACTTATCTCATTATAATATTCTTTTATATATACTATACTTATATTAAAAGTGCATACATATAATTAGAAAAAATATATTCAAGCCATATTAATAATTGTATAATGCTGTTACATAGATAATATTTTAGTATGGGGTAAGATTAATTTGTGGTAACTGTAACCTATTCATGTAGATCTACCCTTAAGTTATCTTATTTCGACCATACTAAATGTATATAAACAGGTTTCAGACGGGTTCCGAGACATTGATTTTATTGCACATATTTTAGGTAATTATTCTTATGTCATTGATATATAAGTTATCTTGTTCTGCGTGGTAGAACCTGGAGCATATTGTTTATGCCGTTAATTAATTTACTAACAGTGATACACGCTCCTCAGGTTTCATTAAATTAAAGTAGGTACATCTTGATGCTGTTTGCAAACAGAGTACTAATAATAAATACAAGGTCCATATGGCAGAGTTACAAGGTTGCCTACATCTTACATCATTATAGTAATATAGCAAAAATAATACAAGTCGCATAACATCACCCAGTAGAAAAAGTATGTGTTGTGTGTATGTGTGTTTATATAGGAATAGACAGGTAAACAATCATAGTATTTACTGTAGGAGAACCACTATATAAATGGAAAGAGAAAGGAAGAGAAAAAGAAACTACTACTAGACCCATCTTATTATATCCTAGTAGATATCTATATGTGCATTTATAAGATAATATAAATCTAACAAATTATGTATGCGTAGAAGCATGCATGAATTTATGAAACAAAACGTCTATCTATCGGTAGTAGCGTGTCAAGTCAGTTCATCTATCTGTAATATCTCATACACATCATCCTTTATACTATACAATAGTATAAACGGGAGCTTGCTGTCAGTCTTAGAGAGATAGTCCCTGTATGTGAATGATGATTGGCGGTGTGTCAGGTATGTCTAATTTAAAGTTAATTAGGAATCAGATAAGCAATGCAATGCTAATCAATCTATAATCTATAGATGAAAATAGCAAACCAATCAAAAATAAATTCAGGTTTAATGGCTCCATACCAAGTAAAAGGTAATATGTACTCTAGTGGTAGTTATATATTCTATTATCTTTACATCATTACCATATATAGTTCTCTCTCTTTAATCCATGTTTCATTTTAGTGGAGCCCATAGTAATATATATATATATATGTACTATTGGAACATATGTATGTCGCCATATTAATCCTTATGTATTACTATATTTGTTGGGGTGTGAGTGAGTGCATAGGGAGATGGTTGTATATTTTATATTATAAGCCTGCAATGTCAGAGGTAGTTGTCGTCTACCACAGGGCTATCCTGCCCTCGTCTACTAGACAATCGTCTATAATGCTTTGTCCTTTGTCCTTCTACACTCTTTGCTCTATCTCATAGAATATATATTAAGATCAGTACCAAATACAGTAAGAATAATAATAAGAGTAATAATAATAGTAGTAGTCATGATAATAGTAATAGTCATAATACTAGCAGTTGTAATAGTAATAGTAACAACAGCAACAAAAACAATAATAATAGCAAACAGTAACCCTCTAACCCCATTCAACCAACATTAACCGTTACCATAGTAACTGGATGTGATGTGTATACGCTCGGTTGTTCTCTATGGCTGTTACCAGAGTTTTCTTCTGGGATAGGTTAAGGGTATGTGCCAGCTGTGACGGCATGAGTGACCTTTAGCCAATGACCTATCATACATACATACATCCATATATACACACATACTCATAATGTAGAATACGATTGGATGGGAATCATCCTAGAAGAGACATTATTAACTATAATAAAGCTATAATATAGTATACATACACACGTATATATATACATATATATGCTTACAGGGTCACTGGAATAGTAAAGGCTTCACATATCTATACTAATAGCTCCATGTCTTTAAATTTAAATACCTATATGAGGTTATCAATTACCTTTACACAGAGTATCATAAATTCTATTGGTATAAAATATCCTTTAAAATTATTACTTATTCACTTAGGTATATAGGGTGCTACTGTCATTTGTAAAAATTAAACAATATAATCATCCAAATCTATTGGTGATATATCAAGTCTTAATGATTAAAAGTAACGTATGTACAAATCAAGGCGTTGGATTGGTAACTATAGCCCTATCATATTTAATTATTTTTCAAATGGACGTTTATTGGAGGATATGGCAATCTATAACTTCGAGGAGATATGGACTAATACACAGCAGCATAATAAAATAAACTCTGTATATATGTGGAATGACTTTACCTATAGCTCAATAATGTGCAAGAAAAAGATAATACATCAATGGTCTTGTGATGATGACGTGGAATGATGTAGGAAGCTTCACCAAAACCAAAAAGAATAAGGGCGGGTGCTACAAATACAGTTCATGCGATTGGAGACATTCTACTACATCCAATGATAACACTCATTTAAACCTTTAACAACTCATGACCATTTAAATGAATTGGCAGACATAAGATCAGTTTAATCACTACAATGTATTGGCTAGTGCATGCAAAATGGTAAAATATCATTATAGAAAGGAATAGCAAACAATATATAACAAGACAGGCGGGAGGAGGTGGGGGGAGAGAGGGGAAAGGGTCCTACTTTCATAATATTTAGAGGCATATCCATACAGATTACATCACAGGTTCCTTTGACATTCACTAGTTCAAAGAAGGTAGATACCTGCGTCCACCATATGTAAGATATAAGATAGGATAGAATAGAATAGAATAAAATAGGATAGGATAGGATCAGATAGTAAGATAGGATAGGACAGGACAGGATAGGATAGGCAGTATAAGGTGGGATAACGTAGGGTAGGGTAGGATATGCACACATATTATATAGTGATAAGATATGATATAGTGTGACATGATATGATTTCCCTACTTTCTGGCAGGCTTTATGCATTATTCTCTTCTTGTTGTGTGCCTGCAGTTTCTCCAAACTTAACACCACAGGGTTTAGATTAACTGTCTGCAAATAGAAATAGAGATTGGCATTAGAAAAGAACAGGACATGACCAAGTGTATAAATATAAAAAGGAGATATATAGATATAAAAAGGGGATATATATAGATAAAAAAAGAAGATATATGGACCTAAAAAGGAGATATATAGATATAAAAAGGAGATATACAGATATAAAAAGGAATATAGAGCAAAGCCGGGTGTAAATAGCGTGACTGTATTCTCATAAACATATACTATATATATGTATTTCTCCTGGTTCTATTCATTCTATTTTATATATAAGCAAAATACATATCATAATGATATGATAATACCAATAAACCTACGTATATGCAGAGTATAATAACATAGTTATATATAGCTATTATTATAACGTCACAACTAAATTTTAAACCTATACACGCAGAATACAATAATATGGCTATGTATAGCCACCAATATATCTTTCCAACTTAAACTTTAAAGCAAACAATCACTTACTGGAGTGGTGGATAGTGCACCTGTTCTAGTGTCCGGTATCCTGAGGTGGGTCATGTGACCTGCATTGCTCTGATTGGTTGATGAGGCCTCTGTGGGGATAGGCATCATAAGTAATTACAATGGTTACAGTGTATAGTGTATCAATATAGTATATACCGATGCATATTATGAATATAATATAATAGGTTATGTATATCAGTGTTCCAAGAGATGACATGGGAGAGTAATCGGAGTAGGAAAGGCAATAGCAATAATAGAAGAAATAATAATAGCATCAATGATAATGGTAGGAATAGTAATAGTAATAATAACAACAACAATAGTTATAGCAGTAACGAGCCTCATAGTACGACCATCACATAGACACATCTTGAAAAAAAAATACCCGAAAAAAACCGAACAAAAACAAGCATAAAAGGATGACGTCAACACATTATACATCAGAGATAACATAACAGTGCCCACCTTCTCCCCCTGAGAGAGTTGGCGGGTAGTTCATTTCGGATCGAGCCATTCCGAGCTGATCTACAAGGTACTTCACAAGATCTTGTTCCACGAGATGATTGTCACTCCGCTGTACTATGTTGTGCACCCACAGGTCACCATGGCCTCGTACTACCACTAGAAAGCCAATGCCAGATACCTATATATGTGTGTATAGGTGTATGCATAGGTATATGTATGTGTATGTGTATATGTATATGTATATGTATATGTATATGTATATGTATTTGTATGTGTATATGTGTATGTATAGTATGACAGTATATGTATGACGTATGCAGGTTAGCAGGATAGATGGCAGGGCTAAGAAGTTAGTGCTGGAAAGTATAAAAGATAAAGCTATAACATATATATATAAGTGCAGAAATTGTAAATATATCTATATGCATATAGGAGTGCGCCCCGAAATAACATTATTTTCTATTGCGGGCCGGGTCACCCTACCCATTAGGGTCACTTTTTACATTATAACCACGTCATAACCTTTCTTCACAATAAAACCAATAATCCAATTGTTATTGAGGATATAGATTAGTAATTGCCTGAATATTCATCTTTTAACCAATAAAATAGTAAATATAATATAGTGTGTGAGCGAAGCAAATGTAATAAATAATCAATCTTATTAAAATATAAATAAATAGTATAATGAGAGATCTTCCTATTATGGCCTCGTGCTGCATGATATATATTATATTTGGTTGGCTAATGCCATAACTAGTCTCATTTAAAATAATATCGTTGTAAAGTATTGGTTGGTTTGTATCTATGTAATAGCCAATCAAAGTACTGAGAATGCAACTAATAATAATAACCTAAAAAGGACAATCTTAACGAGACAATGACAAGAATAGGTGCGTCATTATGACGACTATCACATATACTTCTAGATTGAGGTAACCGGACTTGCTCTCAGCACTCATCCAAATGACAATCAAATCATGATAGTATTATACTTACAGCTTGATTTATGAATTACAAGCGTCATATTATAATTGGAGAACATAATACATATATAATAATATGTATAATAGTATGTATAATAGTATGTATAATAATATGTATAATAATATGTATAATAA
>NAOQ01000155.1:8173-23054 GCA_002751075.1 Ichthyophonus hoferi | reverse complement strand
CTCCAGACTAATTTGCCTTTATAAAACTACGGCCCATGCCAACCCGAATTGAACAAACATAGTAGCCTGGTATGACATTAATTTGTAATATAAATAAAAATTATAAATCATCTCGCAATAGATGCATAAACATACACAAATTCAGAAGTTTTGCCGTAAAAATAAAAGACAAATATGTCAACATTAAATATAGTATTATATAAAGTCAAGGAATAAAGGCAACTTGTCCCTATATGAGTTCATCAAAATATGCAATAAAAACCATTAATTGCTAGTACATCATTGATAACATAAAGTTCCGGGCCTAATAATTAGGGGCGCCTACAATTAGACCAATAGTATGCCAGTTATTATGCATCCTTTTGTATATAATCCGATTTAGCTTGCAAAAAAAAAAGATGGATAAAAACCACACAGGGTACACAAGAGTATTGGTTTATGGTGCTTAGCGTGTAGAAGCAGGGGATCAGGATAGTCCAGCACAGGCAATTGCAATAGTTAACTTGAAAGAAAAGGATTTTAAAAAGACCACAACAAGTAATACAAAATGATATAACAAATACGTCTGAATATTTAATGGAAAACTCAAAGATAAAAACCAAAAAGCCAAAAACCAAATAATAACAGGACTTGAACAAGGTCGATATGCATATACATTCAAATCACCTTGGGGTCAGCTATGCCATACAGAGGAGAAAGGGGTGTGTATGGAGGAAAAGACTGCTTCAAAGAGAGGATGGCTGGGATAGGATCCACTGTGACTACATCCACATCATCCTCTAGTAAGGGGGTTAAACATTATTAATCGTTTCATATAACATACATAGATATATATGCATATCTGGCTTTTGAAAGGTATGTATGTGCTCTTTAGGCCAAAAAATTGCCAAGTTTTATGATCAAAACCATCTATATTCTAGCTATTGTCATCAATCATGGTTCGCAACGGACAGATCATACAAATAAACCACCATTGCGGAAAGCAAAACCTAGCTATATATATATATTTCCATTTTAAATATTGTAAGTATCTGAAGAAGAAATACAGTTAGCATGCTTGGTGCTGAAAAAAAATACTGTAATCGCCCTCTCTGGGGCATGTGAATACATAAATAAGAATACAAATAGAATACAGAGGCCATCTGCACCATAAAATGATTTTTGTACAATGCAATACAACATGGCAACCCATGTTGCATTGTTTGTACGGTCAATAGGACAAAGCCATTACACCAAGTTAAGTACTCACTGATAGCACCATATATAGATGTAAACATGAAAAACCACAAACGTATACTACACACCTTATATTTAAATTAAAAAAATATTATGTCGTTGTCGCGTTACACATACCTGAATCTTCTGTCGCATAATTACTGGCAGGTAAAGGCCAATGTGCGGTGATGGCTGCAGGCTGAAACACTTGCATAGGGGGTATTCCCTCAGCAACTGGATATAGCTTGTCAGTATCCTCACTGTCTACAGATGCAGTCTTCAGTGGGGACAATTGTGCTACAGTATTCTCACATACCAAACCAGGATGGACACTAGAAATTGTCCTTTCATATTCTTCTGGTATATTTGAAAGTGCAAGTCTAGCTTGTACTGGACTGAAAGATTGAGACGAAAGAGGTGTTCCAGGGAAATCATCTTCTGACTCTAAGGTCAATTCAGTTTTAAACGCTGGAACATGTGAATTAATATAAATGCTGTTGAGCGACTTAAATGCAACCGAGTTCCAAATAGAGCTAGAAGTATCCGTTTTTTCATCAAGAAACGGCGCTAAAGGACCAGGGGAATGAAAAGGAGAAGAGTCTTCAGAAGGGGGTGGTGTAGGTAGATCAAAATTGACAGTAAGGTCCATATCTAGCAATTCACTCCCTGAAAGAAAACATCCAAGTGACGCCTGAAAATCGTCGTCTCGACTAAAATCATCCATAAAGCTGCTGCGAAGTGTAGCCATATTTGTGATATTAATGACAAAATATTCGATCTACAGGTAGCAGTCACTAACTTTCTGGTCCAAGCTAAATAACTACTTGGAAGATGTTTACTTGTCAAAAAGAGTTGTAAACAGGTTTAGTCCTTCTCTGTGTCTATGTTGTGATGCAAAACTTTTTTGTATATTATCTATGGTTTAGTCAGCAGCGGAGAGAAATACAAATTCACCCGCGCGATACAAAAGATTTAGACAAAACCAGAAGAAATACACAAAGTTTTATAAAAACGAACAACAACTGTCCATTACAAAACACAGCACAGAGGGAACCTAAATGAAAAAAGTATTTGGGAGGTAGTCTACAGGGACAGCTTATTGTTACAATACACGGCCTTTATACTAGAGTATAAATCAATTTTCATTGGGGGAAGGGGCAGCTATAGTGGAAAATAGTTGATCCAAGGTTATTAATGATTACTTTCTATTTGCCACTTTTCTTTCCTATTTGGAAATAAACAAACAGTTAGTCTTATTTTGGTACATACATAGTATATATTTTTTGCCATATGTAAACGTGTAAAAGTTATGTATACACATGACAACCCTATGTAGTTATTAACTCATTTTTAGATAGCAATAGCTGCATATATATAATGCCTCGTTTAGAAAAACTAAGTCCTATGAGGATATATTTATATTTCCACTGAGGCACTTAATGATTAAGTTTAGACTGCAAATGAAAAGCGAAAGTTAAGCCGATGACCAAGTTAATTCGTATATACATGACGTCATTATATATAATGACGTATACTCTTATAGCCAGAGCTGGGCATGTTATAAGATTTATGACATACCTTTCATCCCGACCATTTCATTTGGTGTAAGAGGTAAATGTTTTGCATTCTTATAATAGAATGCAACTAGTATATGAGCTCGCACCATATTGATAATTTATTTTTATTATAAAATAAATATACATTTAATTTGCGTGAAATTAAATTGTTTAAATATAGTTAGCCTTATATATCCAAACATGTTACAGTTTTGCTACTTTATTCTTATTATTTATAGTATAATTTGCCAGACCTGTACCAATTGGTATTTCCCATTGGATTAGAATTAAATTGTACCTCCATAGATGGAGGTTCCAAGTTTACAAATAAATTCTACACAACCCATTTTTAAAATATAAAATTAAATAATAAATTATATATAATAAATAAATTATATTATTTATAAACCAGGTTTTATTCAAGTATTTTTATTAGCTAGGTAGATCGATGTTACTAGTTTAATTCCATTCCGAAGACAAATTTACATCCAGATAAAGATTTATCCCTCTTAGGTAATTAGATCCATGGGAGTTTCATATATATATATATAATTAATTAGCTATCTCTACTTCAATATAAATAATTACGATAATGTCTTTTAAGAAGTAAATAACACTAATCATGCCCCTACACACTCCAAAATCATTTCCCTCATTTATATTACACTATGTGGTATTCTCTTATCCGCTTATTCTCTCTAATTTTCTGACCATGTATCCATGTAATTTACTTAAACGCTTGTGATGAAGGACAATTGTAGGTGACGTGAGTAATAAATGTTTGCAATATTGCAACTACCAAAAGACTGAAGATTATTGGTAAAGATAATATAATTATACAAGCTATTTATCTTAAAATGTACTTATACACAGTATTTATCTTGAAAGATCATTTCTGACAGACCAGTAACACCTTCTAGAATTGATCTGTATTGAGGCTCGAGAATACATTGCAATACGCAAGTCTAGCAATTTCCACGTGCACGGTTGAGCATCTATGCGAGCATCAATGAAGAGAGGCTTAAGACACAAACAGAAACATCAGCTCACCTTGTTGGAAAGCAATCACTTCCCGAACAGTTTTTAGACGTTAACAGTTTGTGTCCTCTAAGTGAAAGATAATGATTCGCAATTCAGGGTAAGTATGGACCAACTCACCCAATAGGGTTTAAAGCAATACTATACTCTGATAAAGTCTTGAGAGGCTCCCGGAAATAATTCGACAAATTCTGAAACAATTCGACAAATACTACAACTCGAAAATCCAAAAAGTAATGCGACAGATTACAAACCAATTCGACAGATAACAATAAATAGAAATTTTGAATATAAAATATGAAAAACACAAAATAGAACAATAAAGAGGAAATTGAAAGTAATCTACATTTTTTCTATTTTTTCTAGAGGTATTGTATTTTTTACATGCATTTTTTATAAAAAAAAATTAACAAAAAATTGTAATCATGACAAAAAAAGAAATAGTTTGGAAAATCCTTTATTTGCGTGTTGTCCTGAAAGGACCTTCTCTTCATTCACCTTTCCCCACATTCTTTTTTCTTTTTTTCTTTTTCTTGATTAGAAATTTGTTGTTTCAAAATTATATAAAAAAAAGTAAGTACAAAATATAATACCTCCAGTGAAAATAGCAAAAATGAAAATTTCTTTCAATTGCCTCTTTATTATTCTATTTCCTATTTTTAATATTTTTATATTCAAATTTTCCATTTATTGTTGGGCTTGTCGAGATATTTCTGGGAACCGCTAAGGAACCTTGTTCAGTGGGTGTTAGTAACCGCAAAGAATTATCAGTCCAACCGCAAAGATTTATGCGTCAACCAACATTTAATTAGGCCATAATTAGTGTACAAGCTGCAAACCGTATACAGGGATGATTGCCAATAAGTGGTTATTAGTCGATTATTACGTTACCTTCACAACAAGATGTTTAAAGAATTTTAATCTGCAAAATAGGAATGTCCAACTTCTAAATAGGAATTTTAATCTTTTAAATAGGAATTTTAAATTTCCATATGAGAATCATGAAAATATTCAATAACAAGCTAAAATGCATGCAATAAATGTTTAGCTTTTAAAAGATGAAGTTCAGATGTAGCAATTAATATAAATAAATTAAAATTAATCACAACACTAAACTCATGGCACGCTGTCGTACAAAAGCCCAACATGAGTAGTTGCGTAAAAGAATCCAGATATATAATTCCGGAGGTCACTGAAGAAGTTTAGCAGCCAGCCTCTCCATACCAGAAAAAACAGCATGTAGATGGATTCTTGACAGTGACCGAAAAGACTCCAGAGGTGGTCGTCGGTTTAGAAAAATTACAGCAAGGTATTATAACGCCATGTATTGGTCTACCAGCATATAAACATTTATTAGAGGAGAATAATATCTGTTCGCTCCAGTAAACAATATCCTATAATAATTTTTAAAAAAAATACAGAATTCGGGTGTTTTATCGTTCGATTTCCGTGAGGGGCTCAACGAAAGCATGTTGAGTTAGTATCGGAGTGTTTACTTGAAGTTTCAGGGGATCTAGAACGTTCGCCTCCAGGGAATTGCTTCCGGCTATATTTTGATTGATGCGGATCGTAGTTTGCAAAGATCATTGGACTGGATATTTTGAATCCCGTGATTGTAGCGAATTAGTGATCGATTTTCGATCGTCAATTTTTGCTGTTGTAACAAATAAAAAAGAATGAATTGTCTAAATGCAGTGAACCCATCAGTTCTAACATATTTTAATACTCATGACTGTATATATACACTCCAATCATTGTTAAAAAAATTGTTATCTCTTTGGAAAACCCTTTCACTCTTTCTAGGCCCTGTCTGCATATCTTTTACATCACGTGTCTCGTTACGATTAAAAAATAATTTAAAATAATTCAAATATAGTTTCATTAGCTGTAGTTATTTAATATTATCTTCGAATACTATTACTTAAGTAGTCTGACAAATAACTAGCGCCTTTTAAACCTGCTAATAAAAGCTCCCATCACCTGCTAAGTATAAAGTGGGTACTTTTATGCGCAGACACTGGTTGATTATTAAATCTATTTCACTCCATTAAACTTTGTAAGTTATACTGAGAGATATCAATTATTGCAGTGTTATTCAAAGTGGAAAGTTTGTTGTGGTGTTTTACAATGAGATCATTTTCGCCAAGATAAAAAATCTCAAATGGGAGAGTGCAACCACGGACACGCAGCACCTTAAAAGAGGCATATCCACTATTAAAGTGGTGGTTGGTCATAGCAGTAGTAAGACCCTTTTTATTCTTAAAACTGTGCCTTAGTTGTAGTACTGATATGTCCTTACTGGCCCAATGAAACACGTGTTGTTTAAAGGATTTAACGTAGTCACTATACTCAATGTATTCTGCTATGTCGAAACTGTAAACTCAGAAAGTAGTTTGCATTAGTGGGGGAAAGGGAAAAGATAGGGGGCAGAGGTAGAGGTGTCAAAGTATGATAGCGTTTTATCCATGTGGAATAGGGCGCACATTAAGGGACTAGCTGTTTAAGGCTATAGATTTATTTGGTTTTTTGATATGTGGTTCAATCTAGTTGCAAACCTCTTTAAGAGGTTGGAAACCATTCTCAGAAGGTAACAAGAACTTAAGATCGAAATAATAGCTATCTTAGATATATTAGTTATCTAGATTACAATGGATCACAAGATCGCAAACCAATAGCAAAAAGTAGGTTCGATCTCGGTCCGAAAAGAAGGTGTCATATGGCAATAGGCTTTAGTTATCGTAGTAAGTTTAGCCACTAAATTTCCTACTCAACGAATTGGATCTGATGTCTCGAAAACCGCATGTCTCGCATTATTGACTAAAACGCATCTCTTTCAAAACGACGGAGACCTTTATTAAGTACTGCACTTTACATTTATACTTGTTTCACTTTATCTGGATAATTCTATGCTAATATCTCCTTCCTAGAATGGTTCTTTAGCTAGCTAGCTCATTGATGTAACTAACTGCTCATATATTATGTATTAACAAATCAATCTATCAGGTTGAAAAATGTCATGCAACTAAATCGTCATGTAACTATGTAACTAACTATTCTTGAGCCACGATTATTGATTTGCTTACTCTTGGGCTTCAACCGAATATTCATCTGTGGCTAGCATCTTATAACATATATTTATAGCAATACAAAGTTGTATTATAATAAGACAAATTATACTAAATATATACGCAGTATGACTAATAGTAGTGTAGGTAGATAGATGGCACACTGACAATGCTTTCATAGCTCATACTATAGTTGTCATAGCTACTGATTTTTTCTTAATTGGAGCCCCAAAAACCAATAACCTGATTTATTTAATTAAGAATTAAATGATTAAGCAATCTACATATAGTACGCTATATTCAGAAGTATGAAAGGGTTATCTATTGTCTCTGGTTTTTCAGAAATTATACAGAATAATGTACTACTTTGCCTTCAGCTAACCCACTGCTTGCAATTGCGATTGCCACCCGTAGTGAGTGAGATGATAACTACAACATAATGAGATAATGACCACACAGGCTTAAATGAATATTATGTAGCAAGTAGTGTTATCAAGAGGTAAGCTGACGTTCAAATCAACTCTAACTTTTAATCGTACGTAACAAAAAAAGTTATTGGCGTTGTCGCAAGCATGAATAAAAAAAAATGATTTAACCTTCCAATAGATAAAATACACTATAACGTAATAACAGATAACTAAACATTCCTAGCAACATTTACCCTAGATTCGATAGTTTTTACAAAATTATATAGAATAATTTTGTGAGCCTATGTTTCTGGTCTAAAACCTAATGCTATAGGAAAAGAAAAGTCTCCCATTCCCTTGGATTGCACATGTCTATATGTATGTATGTATGTATGCATTGTGCATGTACACATACACATATTCATTTACTAGCCACAGATGAATGAGCAGGTTCGGTCTAAGCTCAAGAGTACGTAGATCAATAATCGTGGCTCAAGATTAGTTAGTTACATAGTTACATACCGATTTAGTTGCATGACATTTTTCAACCTGATAGATTGATTTGTTAATACATAATATATGAGCAGTTACATCAATGAGCTAGCTAGCTAAAGAACCATTCTAGGAAGGATATATTAGTATAGAATTATTCAGATAAAGTGAAACAAGTATAAATGTAAAGTGCAGTGCCTAATAAAGGTCCCCAGTCGTTTTGGAAGAAATGCGTTTTGCTCAATAATGCAAGGTTATTAAAGAAGAAAAAGAGACAAATTAAACGCATGATGATAAGAGTGAGAAATGAAATGGAGGTGTGCAATTGCAGTTGAATTGTTGAGCTTACTTAATATTGCTTCAAGAGGCTATTTAAAAAGCCATCTAAGGAAAATATTTCGGCAGTAGTAAGTAATAATAAAATATATATCTATTTCTCTAGAGTTTCTATATCTCTTGAGTAACAGCGTGAGGTTCAGCAGGAATAATATGAAGCAGATTACCACGGTTGACACAACATTAACGATAAGCCTATGAAATAAAAACTCGTGAGAATTATCAAAATATCCAATAAAAATCACAAACGAAGATAAGATAAAAACCAAAAGGTCAATCAACATTTAATTTAAAACTAACATGTTCCGAAAGGCAATTAACATAATCAACAACCTCTACATTACTTACCGCTTCGAACATAAAAGATACCAATATTCTTAATTCATACTTGGAAATAAGGAGATTTTCACTATTATTGTTAAGCACAGGCTCAGTCTAGAAGCCATATTTATCTTAATATGGTCCTTAACTTTTGCAATTTATTTTTGATCTGTTGAGGTAAACTATAGTATATAGAGTGCAAGGTATTGGATATGGGGTGCATAGCTTATATTTTTATTAGAGGCGAGTAATCATCTGTGTAGTTTAAAATCTGAAGATTGCAGAACAAGGATAAGACATTATTTGGATACAAGTTATCTTAGAATTCATTGCTTCGTTTAAGTTTTAAATATTAGTCTGGTAATAATTAAATGCTTTTATCGCTTTAGGAATTGTATGCAATCTTTTAGCATAATGATTCTTCCCTTTATTATTTTTGTGCTTTCTTGTTATCTACGCAACATGCGTTGATCCCAAAGTCCCAGCAAGACATTTAACGACAGCCACTAAATTTCCTATTCTCCATGAATCAATCTAATGTTTTTCATGACTTAAGTGATTTTCACATTCTCCAATTAGTTCATTGGACAAATGCTTGTGTTATATTTATCGACTAATAAAATACCCTTAGTTAATGATATTATGCTATGGACTATTTCCACGACCAGTTATTTGTACTTATATTTGTTACCCGAGTCTCGGATAAGTCTATGTATTGGTTGGAATTATATGTGCATGTATTTCGTATGTGGTCTGATAATCCTACTTCTATACTTCTAACACTCCCCCATTGACCATTCATGTGTGTATGAGAAAATATTTTTATAAAAATAAATACAGGATCACTTAATTTTCCAGATGGGCTTGGGTTAGTGTGTTTTAATTCACAGGAATTAATTGGAGAAGAGCCTTGCTCTCCTGAACTTTTCTAGGTCCATTGCATTTGGTGAGACAGTCGGCAGTTTGATCCTTGGTGGATATTCCAAGTACTTCAGTCTCATTATTTTTTGCAGCTTTCATGATATAGTGATACTTGACGGCAATGTGGCGAGTTTTGTTGGGGACACATTTCCTTGAGCTGAATTTTACTGCTGAGGTATTATCTGCAAACAATGGTATGCACCCAGTGTCTATCCCAATTTCATCTAGGTTCTGAGAGATATATGCAACCCTTTGCACACATCCTGACATGGCCATGTATACACTCTCACTGCTTGACATTGCGGTGGTGTTTGTTTCTTGGCACTCCAGTTGATGAGTCCGCCAGCCATAAAAATAACGAATCCAGAAGTAGACTTGTCATTACCATAGTACATATTCACATAGTTGGCATCTGAGTATGCAATGATATTGGTTGGACTTGGTCTGTAAATAATTGCTTCATTGGGATAGGGAGATTCAATTTAGGCATTCAATCACCTGGCTGTAGACCATGGGATTGCATGGCTCTTGTTGAATGTCCTCAGAAAGGGCCTGCTCAAGGTGCTCCCCCAGAATGAGGGAGTGTGTTTCTCTGCCATTAGTTTGGTGGTAGGACTGTATTAACTTCTTGATATATCCAGCCTGACAGGGAAATACAGCTTTCAGAGGTCTTGGCGATCGAATAGCCAAGGAGAGATGAAGGAACACCAATGTCCTTTGTTGGGAACTTGGCTGATATAGTTTTGATTAAATCCTTCATTTCACTTTCATGTTCTGCACAGATGAAGATGTCGTCCATGTAGATAACGAGGGCAAGAAATCCCTGCTTGGGGTCGTGGCAGATGTAGAGGCATGGTTCAGCCTACAGGTGATAGAAATGAAAGGTTTTTAAGTAATTATCTAGTGTTTTATTCTACATTAGTCTGGGTATATGAAGCCCATATAATCCACGGATTAACTTGCAAACATAGTCAGTCCTCTCTGGGTCTCTGTGCATTGGTGACTGTTCCATGTAGACTGGGGTGTCTGGGTGTGTATGAAGGTAGGCTGACCTGATATCCAGCTGTCCGAGATGATATTTCCTGGTGCCAGCTAGTGCCAACATCATGCAAATGGAGGTAAATGAGCACACAGGATATAGTATAGTATATAGTATATGGTTTATGATATTTATCAACCCCCTAGTCCAATCATCATTCATTTTAAATATTATATATACATATCTATATATAGGCCTAGTTCTCATACTATTGGTTGCTAGGTGGTGCGTAACGGCAAGGTGGTTGGACGCAAATTATTATACACACACGATGATTGGAAGGGAGGGAAGAGGCGAGGCGTTTGTCCTTGTGCCGCAAGCAAACCTTGTAAACCACAATATAGACAGGTATTATAGTGTATATGGTCTATTATAGTGTATTGTTTGTTATTGTATTGTATTGTATTGTATTGTATTGCATTGTTTGTTATTATATTGTATTGTGTTGTGTTGTAATACATTGTACTATATTGTATTGCAGTATATTATACTATACTATACTATATTTTATGTTTATATTGTATTATATTATATTACATTATATTCAACTAATCTACATTTGTACCAATAAGATCAAGCCATTATCCCATGGTGTCTTCCGCATACGGGCAATCGCCATAACAATGGGGCAGGACTATACGGCCGGCTTGGATGGGAAGGTAAATATAAGACTATACTCTTATACTGTTACGCTATTATACTATTATACTATTATACTGTTATACTGTTAAATTATTATACTGTTATACTGTTAAACTATTATACTACTATACTATTATACTGTTATACTATTGTACTATTATACTATCATACCATTTTGTAACTATATGCTCTTGTAGATACATGACCAATCATTCTCAAGTATATAATTTTAACGCAACTATGTATGACCAGGAGCCAAGGATGTATTTGTTTTAAAAATAACGGTGACATAATGAAAAAAACATTAGTTGCATAATTGGATAATTTATACCCCATTTATTAACCTGTCAGATCCTGATATATTTATATCCCCTTGTTCTATAGGTTATTTCTCAACTACAGTGACCAATCCTGAACCAGTGGGCAAACAAGGGCGTGTATTGCACCCCAATCAGGATCGACTGGTGATTATTTTATCCTATCTTTTTATTGGTTGTATATATTTAGGATGGACCTTTTCTGTATTGACATTTCGTTCCAAGATTTGCGTTAATCATCCAATAATTAATCTGATTGGTATTAATCGTAGATGAATCACCACGGTTCATCTTAATTGGTAGCCCCTAATTAGTTAAAGTTTCCTAATTGTTTATTGTTTTATTTTTTATCTGTTCTCATGATCGAATGAGAGGGAACTAATTAATGAAAATTAATTGTGATCAGTTTATTAATTTATTAATCTGTTTGAAGGTAAAGTTTTACAATTTCTCTTTCTAGATTATATAATTTACTGAAACCAAATCCAACTGGTATAAGATATTTAACTCTCCTTATCTATTGGCCTATTTATTTATAATCAACTGGAATGAAATATTTACAAGGTTTTATTGTTTAATCAGTGCTTTTCATTGGATCAAGTATAATTTTTATAGAATAATTATGCGTGGCAATATGGGTATATGATTTTAGACTAAACACATTGATTGAACCGCATAGACACTAAACTTTAGTGGATAAAAGTCATCTGGGGCCTTATATCTTATTGCCATGGCAACATGTTTGCGATTGCTGTTGACATTTGATTGGGTCAAAACTTTGACAGCCAATTAGAGCAATTATAAGCAATGGTAATTATCATTGGTCAGGGTGTATACAATCAATCAAAATATACCATTTAATATTTATGTAAGGTTATCCATGTAATTATATCATGTCATCAATTCATTAATTATTATTTTCACATTCTCAGGTCTCTGTCAGAGAGTGTGCAAGATCACAAGGCTTTGGTGACCATATAAGGTATAATATTAACTATATAATTAGTATATATTACTATATGTAGCTATCTATTGATGATATTTCCAAGAAAATGATCCAATCAAATATCTCTATATATGGTTTTATTGGTGTATATAACCCAATAGTATGCCATTGTATTAATATCCACCAATCCCCCCTGTAGATTACAACTTATTCTTTTATGGAGATATACATATAACTTATGACGTGATTAGGCATAACAATCAATAATAGTTCTATATATGGCATTTATGATTGGTGTAGTGTGGGATACATATACCATATATGGTATACTTATATGCCCATATATATACACTGAAGTAATGATGCCAGGTCTTTAAAACCTGTATATGATTGGGCAATTAAAGTATGCCTGTCACCTATTTACACCCTACAATTGAATGTACAATATAACCTATACACTACATTATAACCTATATACTCTATACTCCACTATAAACCCTAACCTTAACTCTCCTCCAATCATATTCTACGGATCACAAATCGATAAACATAGACAGATTGGAAATGCAGTTCCACCACTCCCGGCTGCAGCCATTGGCCAAGAGTTCAAAAAGTCAGCACCGCGTTATGCCGAGATGAAAAAATAAACAAAGCAAAGTGATAGGATATTATAAGTGGTAATAAGTTATACTCCTTTATATATGCCATATGATTAGGTAATATGCTATTATAACCTTTTATAGATAGAATAAGATAAAGTAATAAGCTGTTCCATTTATTTCCAATGTAACTTCGTGGCAATATTTCTATATACGGCTCTCAGTCTAATCATTCATTAGGTAATCCCAATAGCTAGGATACTATTGGATACTGCAACCTATTTTAATTAATAATTAATAAGATATAAATGGATTTATTGGATAATTGGCACATGACAATTAGTCTGAATCTAGGTTATCTTATGTAACCAAAGCCTTCACTGCATTTTTTTTTGTTTTTTTTTTAATGCTATTATATTCACTGATTACTAGAAAGAACGAATATTCTTTCCTAATTATGTTTGATAGGGTTTCTTTGTGAATAATCAATGTTTGCTATTGGCTTAGACCTTGGCGCTACAAGGTTGATAATTCAATTAACTCACAGAATAACAGGTTAATCGCATGCAACCAGCCAAATACTATACAGGTTTGGGTATACTATATACTAGAGTTTAGTTTAAAGTTGGGAAAGTATGCTTACTTACATAGCCAACCAAAACCTACATATATATCATCTATAAATCATGTATAGTAGAGTAGAGTATAGTACAGTATATATTATAGTATAATATAGTGCAGTATAGTATAATGTAAGAAACAATTATATGAGATGTTGATTATACGGCAGTAGTTAAATCACGTGCTATTGGCAGCTATAAATAATAACACCTACAATACATGGATGACGTCAATTAACATGATGAACAAGATATAAAAAATAGAGTTGAAAGAAATTTATTTCATACATAGTAGTAAGCTAATCCAAGGTACTATATAAGGCAACGTATGGCATACAATAATTCGCTGGGCCCGCCAATCACAGTATAACCCTAGCAACGCCAACCGTGAAGCCCACCATAGCACAACACAGCCAATAATCGTATAGGCCTTTGAAGCCGTATTGTATTGGCTTAGTATCAGTACGGTGATTTACCTTCTTTTATGTCTAAAAAGAAAGAGAGGGGAGAGAGGTTTGTAGTTAGTAATTTTAACAGACCAATCACAAATAATAATAAAAATTAATAGAATTTTATATCATTAGTATCATACGTTATAATAGCATAAAAGACAAGGTAATTCAATAATTTCAAGTATAATATAATATAATACTATAATAAATAATAAAACATAATAAAATAGCCTCAATAATCTTATTCATAATAATAATAATAGCAATGAAACACAACTTACTATTATGCCCATTATACATTACACATCACACGAAATAGTTATACGTATGTATGTATGTATGTATGTACGTATATCTTACTTTTTGCTAGATTTAAAGCCCTTATTAGACTTTGTTTTTCTTAGTTCTTTAATCTTTTTATTTCTCTCGCCACTATCTCTCTTTTTCTTGTCGTCCTGACCAGGCTTAGGTCCTTTACCCCCTTTTTTACCTAATATGGGCATAATGATTAGCACATGTTTCTAGTATACCATATTCGGGCAAGAAGTGACGTAGAGTAAAAAAAAAAACTGGGTTATGTCGGATCACAGGCCTGAGGCCACCAGATTAGGATACATCACTACCATATTAAGATACATTATTATCATATTAATATTTCTACTCAGCTGGATAGATTTTTTCATGAAAGAATTTAACAAAAAAAATGTTGATGGTTTGAAAGAATACGAACTCAATGTTAATTAAAAAGTTCATGAAAACATCACATCACCTCAAATTATGGTTTTAATAGTTATAAAGGATACATATGTATACTGAAAAGAACATTTGGGCCAGTGATAGTATAGTATAGTATATTATAGTGTAGTGTAGTGTAGTGTAGTGTAGTGTAGTATAGGGCATGTTCTCAGTGTCTTT
>NAOQ01000154.1:117324-131268 GCA_002751075.1 Ichthyophonus hoferi | reverse complement strand
ATATATATATATATATATATATATATATATATATATATATGGTTAAACAACTAAGAATCTCCCGTTGATCTTCCTGTATACCATGAACAATAATTATAAACATAGTAATGTAATAAGAACTAATATTATGTTTTTGCACCCAACTTTAAATAAGATTTCCAATATAGGTTTCCGTTGAGTAAAGTTAAGAATTATAAGGATTACACTTTCCATGAACCAATGTTGAATGTACTGTCTAATATTGTGAGATGAGCTCTGGCTACTACGTTATGATGTATATTTTCTTTATTCTTGTAAATATGAATAATGTGTTTCATGCTTTGTAAGGCTACACTCTTTTGAAACATTATTGAATTTAAAGATTTGGCTAAACCATCACTGTAGTTTATGATAATGTCAAATTTACAGATTCTGATTTCGCGTGCATTGATGCGTTGCTCGATTTGCCTCAAACTAATATCGAGGAATTTGATGTTTTGTGAAATGTTTTTTTGAGACTACTATTTGAATTGCCAACTTGTTATCAGGTTTTATTGAAGTGAGTTCAGGATTGTAGCCTAAAATTCGCGTAGTACTTGGTCACCAAACCTTTGGTATTGTTATTCCAGTGGCAATATTTTTAAATGATTGGTTACAAATCTTGTATTTCGATAAATATTGTCAAAAAAAAGATGACATGTACTACTAGTATCCCGGATCATGGCCATTTGTTCGGAATCCAGTGGGACAGGTAATGAAGAAGTACCATTATAATAATTATTTATGCTGGACGTTGTAATTGTGACAAATGTTGAATTATAAAAATTGAAAATAGAATTTGAATTTCTGGCATTGTTTTCACCCAAGCTTGCATTTGGTATCTGAGACAAATTGTGTTTGTCTGAAATACTCATGGTTGTCCCACTCACTACACTTTTACTGCTCATTCTTTTATGTATTTTATATTATATTCGTTTATTACCAGAGGAAAGACATACATTTATAGTTAAGTTTAATTGGGATTTTTTGTCAAAGATCTTACTGGTTTAGAGTTTGATTCTACAATGCTGACAATTCAATCAACTCATAAAATAACTTGGAACAAATCCCTACAGGCAATTAAATAATTAGGCATTTTTGGATGAAATAGACCAGATATTTTTAGCACCAATTAGGTCCTTGAAACTAGGCTCATTGGTTAATAAATATTCTATCAGGGCGAATTTGATCAAAACTGACTTTTGAGTAAAGGAAACATATACAAGGTTTCATACAATAATAAAGAGCACGTGAACTGTTCATACACAAAACTGGTTGGACACGCACACAAAACACGGTTCTGACACACAAATTGTTCTAAAGGCTCAACACATTTTCATCAAAGACATAACATTTTGAACTGGGTCAACGGGCTTCCAACATGATTAATGCTAAGTACTGCTAGTAAAACCATAGCAATCAATCAACAGTTAGACGACACGGCCATGCAAATGGACCCTTTCTTGGAAACTTTGAACATGCCCTAGCGTTACAAACGGACCTTCCAGTGAACCCTCCTAGAAGAGATGCAAACCGTACTGAACGAAGCCGCTGCCACCAGTACTGGTGGCAGAAAGAACATATAGACATATTGGCTAAACAAGTCAATCAAGCAGCAAAAGATAAGCAATGGTTTTTCCACTGAATCTCTCAACAAGAAAAGCTCAATCTCAAACGCGAACAGGACTTCAAAACACTGCATGACAAAATGCTTCTCCAATATGAAAAAAGCCAACACCCAGCTAGTCACCACCAAACAAACACTTCAGCAGGAATGCACTGAGAGGGCCGCGGTGCAGAATGTGACAACTCTAACTACTGAGCATGCACCTCAAAAGGTGCCCATTCTAACAGTTGAATGAGTAACCGAACACGCACAACAACAAGTGGTAACTTTAGCTGCTGAACTTGTTGTACAATAAAAAATCACGCTAGCCGGTAAACGGACAGCCCACCAAAACACTACCTTAGCCGCAGAACACATGAAACAACAAGTGGAAAGTTTAACCACTTAACTTGCAGTACAACAAGAGGCCACACTAGCTGCTGAACGGGCAGCCCACCAGAACATTACCTTAGCTGTGGAACACGTGAAAGAACAAGCAACAACTTTAACCACTGAGCATACACCACAACAAGAGGCAACCCAAGCTTCTGACCAAACACCACATCGACAGCCACAGGTGTCCCCACACACAGGCGGACCTGGGCATCCTCACTGGGAATTCCTACAGCGACCATCCGGCGACGGTGGTTTTGGAAGACCAGGAGAATCAGGACCCCCTCACTGGAAATTCCAACAAGTACTGCTCCGGTGGCAGTGGATTTCTTTCATGTTCACGTCCAGGACTATTTGGATCACCAGTAATGAAATTAATACTTATTTTACTAGGGTGAATCTCACTTAAAAATCTCGGTTTGCAACTATCTTATCTCATCCTTGGGCCGTGCCGCAATCTTATTATTTCGAGTCCAAATGCCAAATATAGAGCAACGTAAATCACGGTTTATATTAATAGCTAAGTCCTCAGTGATATAATCATTTAATAGAGATAAGAATACTGATTCTTGTTTTTTATGAGTGGCGGACATGCTTTTAACCATAAATTGTTGTTGCGATCGCTAGAAAAGCGTACCACATAATGTTAATTATGATCATTATTTTAATTACACGTAGGAATTGTATCTGGATCAACCAATGAGGATAGCTCTATTGGCTCTTGGAGATGTACTTTATCTAGCCAGATAAAAGAACTTATCTCATCAAACAATCAACATGCATAATCTAAGCATATGATGAACTTAGATTATTACAATCATCCGATTCTGAGGAATCTATAAGAATACCAGCAGCCCTGGTACTAGAATATGGGCTAAGTCACAATGCACTACTTTTTTATATAGCGACCAATAATCATCGATCTCTATTTCATAAAACACTACACAAAAACAAAAATTATGCCTAGTGAACATAGAAAAAATATACTAGGAAACATACATAAACACGGCACACACTATTTCTCTACACGATTCTACTGACACCGGTAGGGAATCATTATCGATTGATATCGACCAGAAAAGACTAAGACTGGGTTTGACTCCACTTAGTTATGAAGATATTTCACATATATCTAATTTACAACAGGGAGTAATTGAAGTTGACAAAATAGTAGATAGAATAGGCACAGAAAAAAAAAAGATATTTTTAATTTTACACATTTTTAATAAATATCTATATTAAGCATATTAGCATGAAATAGCAGGTTGCACTTTCCAAGAAACAGGCGATTTCTCTTTGGTTGCGATCCAACCTCGTAATCGGTCTACATGGTTTTTTTAGTACCACCACTACCCATGGTTGAATACGTTCTTATATATATATAACAGCAAAGTTATGGGTAGTTATGTGTGTGACCCTGCACTTAATTTCTCCATGACCTTAATTGGAAACTCTCATTATCTCATTATGATTCAAATACGAATTCAAACATTCCTGTCACTTATTATCTTAATTGAGATGGCATACTACGCACCAAATAAGTTTGTTAGTGCATATTAATATTTTGATTATTCACACCTGCTGCCCTAAAATAAAGCAATGGCTGGCTAGTGCCTATATTTATGTTTTTTATTGTCATGCCACCAATAATAAGGCTTTATTAGTATTTTATCCCGATCTCCCAGCTTGAATGAGTGGTTAAACTTGAACTGTTTAATTTTTATCCCAATAACCACATTTGCAAATATATGCCAATTTCATTTAAATCTAGCCCAATGGGAAAGTACAACAATTAGTTTAAAAATAAGCCTAAGATATAAAAAGAGCCGCCCATTTTTTAATATTCAAGTAAACTACGATAGCAGTAACCACCCAGGCCTTACCTTACATTTAACATAATGTCTAACAGGATATTCTTAACCATCTGAGGGGTTCTCATTTTTTAATATTTTGTTGCCACTCGACATGTTTCGATTATTCTATTGACTTTGACTAAAAGTTTTTTTTTTTTAAAGAATATTCGTTTATACAGTTATAAAAACTAAAAAAGACAGTTATCTTAGTAGCCGCCTAAATAAAAAGAAAGGGAGCTAAAATATCAACACGAAAATTGGGTAAGGTTGGTTGAGACTCAGTAATGGCCTGCTAAACATCGTTGACTTGTATGTATAGTTTGTCATGGGCGTAGCCAGTCTTCCTATTTAATCTTTACGTCCAGGTGTGGGTTCACTGTCTCTTGACAGGCAATAGCCTACAATGCAGATAGACCTATAAAATTCTTGTTTTCTAGTTGACTGTATATTTATGCGATCATATCTCGTTTTTTATTATACCTTTCTCAAGCATCTTTGCATTTTTCCTTTTAGTGTGTTCCACCTATTTTAATGGAGCCCTCCATACCCCCTTTTTCTCTGTTTCTTGCTTTGTTCTTTATTCTTTATCTTTATTTTGCTTCATTTTTCTACATATCTTTTTTTATGTACTCTCTTTTTTGTTATTTCTATCCCCTAACTCTAGCTTCCTTTCACCCTATAAAGGTTCAACAGTATTTTCTGTGATCAATCAGATCATCACCAGTTAAAGTTGAATAGAAAAAGTAATCGTCACCAATGGCCAAGAGCATAGCCTCCGGGGCAGAGGAGTATCCTCCTAGTCTGGGAGGGTCTGTGACAGGTCTTGAACCGGGTGTAGATACTAGAGAGGGGTGGAGAAGGGGCCCTCCTCGTGGGGATGAGCAGCCTGATGTACATCCTCCCGTTACGTTTTTTTTTTCTCTTTTTTTTCCCTTTTCTCGTTTTTTTGTTGCCTGTTTCTGGATGCAATGCCCAATTAGACTATATACATATATAACTATTTGGTCGTACGTGCTTAAATTTGGATGCACTTATATACCTCATTTATTACCAACTACACTTAAAACTATTCCTAGTTATCCCTAAACTATTTTCAGTTATTCTAGAGTTGTATCACAAACACAGGGATGATATTAGGACCGTTTACAGCAATCTTATTTACCATGTAATACGCTCATCAGTTATCAAAACACACATATGTGATAGGAGAGGGAATGGGAAGACCATGAGAGAGTATACAATTAGAGTAGGAGAAGAGGATGAAAGGATACATATGGTGGGAAGAAGCGAGGCATGCGCCCAGAAAGATAGGAGAGATTGATTAGTAACCACATGTGTACACCAATCGATGTCTTGTCCTGAAATACTACACATACTACTTAGTATTCTCACCACTCTTCTCTTTAGAGCTACTTATACGCCCATCAGCGAACACATCCAGTAACATGCATGCCCTCATAGGCAAGGGACCAATGGGCCTCTCTCCTGACCGCTAAACACCGTGATAAACTGAGGCAAAGAGACGGGGAGTTACAAGCTCAGCTAGACCAAGCAGTATTGGAGGGGCAGGTATTACGAGCGAGATTGCAGGTATGCCCTGTGATAGTACAATCTGTATTTATATCATAAAATATCATTACTTCTCTTCCATCTTTCCCCTATTCCTACCCACTAATAATTACATGGCTACTCATATCTTGCGCTTTATATTTTCTCATTTTTTGTCAGGGTTACCGCATACCCTTGTGGAGCAGAGCCATCACAGACACTAGCTTTTACAGGTCCCCTTTGACTTGTGTGTACAAGAATTATCTATTTCTATATATGCAAATATTCATATACTTATGCACTCATATAGTCATATCTGCCCCCGTATATTCAACAACGTATTTATCTTCCGAAAACTGTTACAAAAGTACATACTACAGTGGTCTGACCCAAATTATGCTATAAATTCAACACAGAATCTTACTAGAGAGGTTGGCGTGCTGGAGAAAGACCTGTGTGATCTTAAAGAAGTAGTGAGGGTGGAGAGGGAGGCGGCAAGGGGTAGGTGGGAGGGTGCAGGAGAAGGATGTAAATATAGTAATGGTATTGGCATTGACCACCAGTTGTTTATGCATCTCTCTGTGAAGGGAGGAGAGACATGTTATTCGTTGATAATTACGTATGTTTGAATTTTGATTTATACTAAGACGTTGTTGTGGGGCGTGCATGTAGATTTATATGTGGATGAGTGGGGGGGTGAATATGGTGATAGATTATTGGTTGAAATGGTTGTATATTTGTGGAGGACATATGCGAATGTATCACGGTGAATAGGACTGTAAAGAGAATGTAGGTACCAAGGGGAGGAGAGAATATAGAAAGAAAATGAGCCCTGACCCTCATCTCATATCTTGTGCCACGCTGTGGTTTCCTTTTCCGCCGTTCTCTACAACCATTAGGATATTTTATTTAACATAACTATTATTTTCACGTTCTCCTTTCTGCTATTATTTGATCTTACTTTTCCACTCCCACCCAACCGCACATACACACACATACTTACATCCATATATGTATTACTACTAAACATCAAGTTTGATTTTCACCCATTGATATTTCATTATCCTTTAGTATACGCTGTGTTGTCTATCTCTCGTCTCACCTTACAGCCCATTCCACCTGTAGGCAAAGAGAGGCTAAATTCTGCAGCCAAGTCTCTTAGCACTATTCCCTCTTCTGGTCCCTCTCCTGCTGCCCTTATGGCACTTTCTTCTAGTCCCAATTGGTAGGCCTACATGTAGCACCAATGACTCCTGTCAACCGTCTTCTATCTCCTTTACCCTCTTTCTGACACCCCATTTTCTTAATGGTTTCTTCTGTTTTGTTTCTCTTACCTATAATCTATTAGTTATCCGTACTGCAGCATCAATACTACACTCGCCATTTATAAGACATGTTTAACCTTTTAAGCAAACACACTGCTCCCTTCCTGTTGGTATCCTCTACTAAACACTCTTAGACTCGCGCTTCCTACTGTTTCTCAGTGGCATAATCGCTCGTTAACTTACCATACTGCACCACCAAGCACTCACTTGTTTGCTAATTACCCTTTTCATTTGATTATTTGTCTCTTACTCCTATCATATCGCTCACTTGTATACCGAAATGTCATTTGCATACACCTTTACAGGGACTCATGTAACCTGAAGCTTAAATAGCAAGAAATATAGCTTGTTTTAGTGATTAATCAATGTTTCCCCCATAGGAATATACTTCCTCCTTACCTTTGGGGTGTCCTGTCCCTCTATATGGAAATCCACCCACAAGCCATCACTCCAGACACGGCCCCGGTACAACTCCAATACCAACATAAGCAATAATCCCTCATATACAGCGATCTTTGCACTCTTATATGAGATATGAGGAGGGTCATTGTATATTAGCAGGTGGTGTTGGTTCATATAGCTGCAAGATCTTGATTGCAGATCAATGTGGCTTGCTCTTACTGATCTAGTGTGGATATATTCTGACTTATCGATTATGGTAATCGATTAGACTCATTTAGCACCTACAGACTTTGTTTGTTTGAACAACAGCTGTTAGTGCTAGACCATATGACTTATGTGTAGCATTCGTCAATCAGGAAGCCAATTCACTATTACCTTAACGACATTTGAAATTTGCAACGCTCTAAACAAACATAACCTGTCGGTATTTTCTGGTTAATTTTGAAGTATCAAATATTTTATCAACTTATTAGAACATCAGATCAAACTTTACGTATACGGATGGTAAATTAACTTACTATCAACTCGCTTTAGACCTTATTGTGGATATATATGGCTGCTCCACATCAATCCGTGCATATAACTTTTATTGGCTAGAATGATTTTCTATCTCATATTTTGACGTTACAACGCAATGATGTACATACATATATATACCATATATCAATATAAATAGACAATTATTCATATACATATATTATTAATGGATGGAAAGTAATGATCGGTCACCAACAATGAATAAATTGATACACATAGTTCATCGTGTAGAGATGACTCTACGATTAAATATATATGTATAGTATCATAGCAAGCTCACATGTCATGATGTTAGTGTTGAAGTCTTATGTGCCTATATTTATTATTATTTGTAATGGATAGATCTATCCGTTTTAAGATATAGTAAAGTTTGTTCACGTATACTACAGCTATGACAAGATAATTTTGTTCTATATGGATGGTTTCAAAAACGAAAATTGGTGTAGGTGTGATTCCAAGTACATTACTTTATTCTCTTACAATTTTTAACTAAGTTGTATTACTCTAAACTTGGATGCTAACGTTGACGAGATCCAATGAATACTGAAGACTATCAAAGTTTCTTCATTCCCACCGTAGTGTAGGTATGAGTATAGTAATTATTGGAATTTACGATACTTTTATTTTGTAATGGAAATAGATTAATCGTTTCGTGACTAGAGGCTACATTTAGACTATACTAGTTCCTTTCGGGAAAAATATGCTATTCTATATTTATGGTATTTTTTATTTATTGCCCTAGAAAAGCAAGCTATTCAAACCATTGGATAGTTTCCACTACAATCGTAGATAGATAGCCAGTGGTATTCCCGCTCACTTAAAATAGTTAAGTCTTATCCAATAGGTTATTTCGATATATTTCAATACCGGGTTATACATATACGTGAATTAGCCATATCTATTAAGGTTGGATTAGCATTTTAGTTAGCTCATCTTAAAAAGGATGTTAAAGCTTTTAACAATTGCATTAAATAGTATGTACAAATATGCAATAATGGTCCTCACATTAAACCAATTATGTTACCATATATGCTAGTATCAGCACATGTTGTGTTTCATAATAACATACATACAGATCATGAGTAGGTTAGAAACGTTGCATTACGTAGAGCACTGGTCCAGTTAAGTATTGGTAATTAATGATCTTGATGTAAATTTCATTATTTCAGTGGGGTGACACTCATTGTTAGATATTCTTATTGCAGTTAAAATCTTATTATTGATATGTAGGCACTCAAAGTGACTTGTTTGAAGTTTATCAGAGGTATTTGTTTTTATGCATGTTAAAAAATAGTAGATATTAGGAAACCAATCTAGTTTTAAGTTAAGTGTTAAGGGGATGTTAACTGGCGTTTTATATCTAGAGGTCAAACCCCAAGTAAAATTATATAGTTAGAGGTGCTAATATTTTTAATTAGGAATATCTCCTTACAAAATGGGTATAAGCTTAAAATCCAATACTTAACTAGCAAGTACTGCTGGCCAGCGACTTGTGCAGCAACTATTTAATCAAATTTCTAAGATCTGTGAAGGACTGACTAATCTATACGTAAATAAATGCTGCTTGAAACTCAGTAAAACTGTTTACTTTTTATTAAGGTATGACAAAAGCCCAAGTCCCAAGTTCTTCCAACGCCAACATCATTTTACTAAAATGCAAGCTTCCGTTTATCTTCATCACCTGTGCCTAGTCCATGAGAGTTGACAAGAAAATGGAAATATCACTTCCTTCATATTTCGAAGAATTCGCTGTCCCCAACAACCATCAGTCTGAACCGACTCAGTTCCGGGCGGATATTGATCTTGACACAGCCTCCAATGATACATTTAGACTAACAAGTTTAGAGAATTTTGGTCTCTTCTGATCTACTTTATGAAAAATTATTCTTGATAAAAATAGCTGGTATTGTTGACGAGATGAGTTGATGTTGGTCCCGCACAGTTCTCATTATAGCTGTACATCTGTATTGGACTGGTAATTCATTTGACCTTTTTGGTCTGGCTTTAATCTCTTTCTGCTTTAGAGGAGTATCTTGTATGACATCATTAATTATAGCAATACCTTGGTACTCTACATACGATTCACTAATTATTTGAACGAATTGCAAAGTAAATCAAAATGTAAGAGCAACCGATATTATCTCTTGCATTTATAATTCAAATGCTTAACTTTAGTAACTACTCCTTGTATAATCAATGCAACTTGGTTTTTACTGGAAGTCCTTTCTGCATTGTAGAAAGATATCTTTAATACTCTTATTTTATCCACATGAGAGCTGTCACTTGGTTATTGTATATAGACCCTATTAATCTAAATACAGACATAGTATTTTATGTGCTTATGACACCGGTGTCAAGAAATGAATATAGGTATGCATATTATTGATCAAACTAAGTTGAGTTGCATACAGTTGTGGCTGCGGCAATTGATTTACTATGTATGACATTACATTTACCATTGAATGTACAATTATTGCCCAATTATAAATAGATAAATGAATAAATATGCAAAAATAAATATCTAAGAAAAAAACCGAGAAAGTCAATAATAAACTCCTAGTAATAGTCCACGTGTTATAGTGGTTGGCACTGTTCTAGAGGGGACCAATTTCCTTCGTGAAACTTGATATGTTGAAACCAACGCTGATTAGTTAAATCATAACAGGTATGTATTTACAACTGTATCAAACACTAAGGTAAGGTGTTGTACTGAGCAAGACAATGGGATCTAGATGGATTCAATCATACTGTATATTACCACAACGCAAAAAGCTCTTTCCAGCTTCAGCTTTTATTTTGAGCAACACATATCTATGGAAAATTGGTTTGCCTACCTGGGTATGGGTAGATTTCTACTAACTATTGATGATACAAATAATATGCCTGAAAGGGTTTAGACACCTTATAACAAATTCCTAACCAAAACGGAGTCATATTTGTATGGTAATTTTGTTTATAGTACTGAAATAATATATGGGTTGTGGGGGGGGTAGTAGACTTGAACTGCACTATGGATAATTTCATAAATTTCTACGAATCCTCAGCGATGGGTATTCTATCAATATTATCTATTCAAAATCCAGTACAAGTATTTAATATTTTGCATTGCATTATTTGAGGCAAGTGTGACCATCGTAACTATGTCCTACAAATTTTAATCTTAATTTTTTTTTAAAAAAAACGTTCTTTCAAATAATCACAAAAGGTTATATGAAGAGCGTCAAACAAAAATATACAATTGAAGAGTGTGATAATAAATGGTTTAAACACAAACTACATGTTTACAACATAGTGATTGTAGATCAAAAGGGAATAAAGTCAACATGTTTCAAAACAATAAAATTATGCCAGAATTATTTGCTTTCACGGACATTACATTATCTGAATATATAGTCACAATTACAATCTTCTTATAATAAACCCATATAATCCAATGGCACTGCGACAGATCGATCTATCAAGGCTATATCGGACATGGGCAGTACCCAGACCAGGCATATTAGTATTAATAACTCTATGAACCATATAGTTTCTACAACTACTTGTAATACAAGGTTAATTAATTAAAACTATAATTTGATATTTTATTACCAATAAAGGGAAACTATGTTATTGAATGCATCCTTAGAGGTAACAAAACTTTATGCAGCTTCACAGATCCTCATCATATAACTCAATTATGTGATATAGGGATGGGCATGATGTCATTCTTTGACAACAACGTTGTTGAAGGAAAAATTCCAAGTTTCCTCAACACAAATAAAAACTGTATGGTCTCTCCTTAGCAGTTGCAAGACTGTAGAGTCATTGGTAAAAGCTGCCGGATTTGTCTTAGGCAGTACGCCTAGACATTGAGTTATCTGGACTGAAAGCAAATGATCTGAAAAGCTGCAGGATTGCTGCCATTGGTTGGTTGCATCCTGACCATTCGTCTTGGATTGACATTTGGCTCCAATTATGAAATTGATATATCCTTTGATTGGCAGATTTAGATTACACTAACTATTCTTTCAGACTACACATGCAATAGTCATTGCCAATAATATTAAATGATTATAGGCATATAAAGACATACCCAAATTAATTAAATATTCCGGTTTAAAAAAAATCCATGCATGTTTCTTTGAAATTATTTTACAACTTTTTAATTAGGTGTAGCTCATTTTGTGTTAATGTGCATTTATTATTAGTTAGATCATTTTAGCAATCCAACTCACAATGCTTAATGTAGTGGCTCTTGCCATTGGTGGAATCATTGAGAGTTATATTATCAATGGAAAAATAAAAAAAAGTATTGAAGCAAAACAACAATAACGGCTTGTATAGTTGATGCTTGCAAATGAGTTAGATAATTTAATACAATGTAGTAGTATATTCCAATTTTGATTACACCAGTTTAAACGCTCATGAAATAGAACCAAGTCTTTTTTTTCCCTTTTTTTCTTTGATATTTCCATTTAATGTTTTTACATCAGTATGATTTAGAGACATTGTAAAGTCATTTTAAAATCAATAAAAAATATATATGTGCAGGAACAATATGCCAACGCTTCATTTTGATAGTACATTTATTCACATAAATCTCCTTCACAATAATAGCAACCTATAAGTGGTATAAAATATTACAATGTATTAGGTTTGATTACATAACTAACAGTCATGCCACAGTTGTTATTTTTAGTGGATGAATTAGCTTGATTCTTGTAACCAAAAATCACATGCAGGAATTACACATACACAGTTACAGGTTTTAGTATAGAAGTACCAACTATTCTGTAGCATAATAAGCCATAAATAAATTGATACCCTAGCATTGTATTCTTGCCATGTTTTCTATGACAATATAAGAGAAGGAAGCTTGCATTACAACCTTTAAGATAATGTTATGCAATGAATATTTAAAGAGGAACCTCGTGGATTTGATGGGCCCATCTCACGAATTTCACAGGATTATGTCATACATTCCATATTTATTTATGTACATGTGGGTCAGCGATCGCTGAGCCACCAGTGACAATCTATAAACTCTACAATGTTTACAACAGCGAGTTATTTATGATCTCCTTATTTACAAAGAAAAGAAAGGTGTGGTTAATTAGGGATTAGTACTACACTACTATTACTTGCCAATAATATGAATGATAAATATTAGACTGGAATTTCAGAAAAAAAATATATACTGATAATTGCAATAGTCATCCAAGAAAGTAAACAATTACAATTACATCATGGCAAAGATGTTCCAGCCCTAATGGTATTGATCAATCTATTTCCCAAGATTAAGCGGGCCTACACACATGTACGCATTTACAACGGCTAGTGTAGTATATATATATATATTGTTATATATTATATAATATATACTATACATAGATATTTAAGGTACACAGTTCAGCATCTAGGGCCATTGATAGTGTTGAATTTGGCTTAATTATTAAATTGGACAGGTATGGCTTTTTAACTTGATAATAAGTGTTAGTTTTACGCTCTGTGGAATAATGCCTGTACCATGGTTGTTTGGGTTGGGCAAGCATCTTATGTATATACTTGTGTATAGACGTAAAAATAAAGGGAAAGGAAAATGTATAAAGCATAGTGTCTATTATAAGTTTACTCTTTGTTTTAATAGTATCCTCATCCTATGTAATCTTTAAAATATATTAGTTTCATACACCCTTATCTTTTCTCACACTGGGTCTTATCATTGTTTACTTTTATAGTCTTCCATGTTTTAATGTTGTTTTTTCATTGTTCGCTAATTCAATACGTGTATTCAACAATTCAACAACACAAGAGATATTACACATGCCCCGTTCCCACTCTCCGCCTCATCTATTATTTCATATACATATATTATATTTAGACCATGTTATTATTCCTATCTTACGTAAATAATTGCGCAAACAAAGCTTTAGGACAACATATACGAGCATGGTTTCCCCATATATCATTCCCTTCTCTTTTTCTCAACTCTCCTTCACATACTACGCTTATTTACACACACTCAACTTCATACACATAGACATGCACATGCTTTTATATAAATAAATACACATACATCCCAGACCACACACGCCTGTTTTCATCAAAACAACAGTGAATGCCTTAGACATACCTGTTCAGACATTTATTGGTCAAACGGCACGCTTAACACAGTATACAGTATGATATAACTATGACAGTCTTCTGTTTCATACAGCATTTGCCTTTACTACTTTATCATAGTTATTTACATACTTTTTTTTTTTTTTTTTTTTTTTTT
>NAOQ01000154.1:91771-111952 GCA_002751075.1 Ichthyophonus hoferi | reverse complement strand
ATATATCTTTATACCCATCATTAGTTTCTGTTATATATTATAAACTCTAGCTCTACCCTCCCTTATGCTATTAATATAGTCGTATATTCGTATATTCATATACTTCACATATATCTTATTCATTGCTTTGAATTTCTTTGTTTCTTTGCTACTCTTTCCTTAATTTTATTGGTGCGATAAAAGCCATATGTGGCCTTTTTACATTATGTTCACTCTCAGCGTGACTCTATTCCCCAATTGACCAATAGCTCAACTATGCATACACACACACCTTCTATCTTTTTTCTTCCTCCCTTTTCATGTTGATCACCTCTACTGCAATGCCTGTCTTGGTCTACGT
The DNA here is from genome assembly GCA_002751075.1 of Ichthyophonus hoferi. Lineage (NCBI taxonomy): Eukaryota > Ichthyosporea > Ichthyophonida > Ichthyophonidae > Ichthyophonus > Ichthyophonus hoferi. Next base: position 111,612 of record NAOQ01000154.1, on the reverse strand, counting down.
CCTCTTCTGATATCTGTCTCCTTACAATGTGGTTGCTATGAATGGCACCTATTGCAGAGCTCCTTCCCAGTGAGGGTAAAGCAAGCAGTTCATCACAGAAGGTTAAAAAGGTGCGGTGGCTCTCTCCTGTTCTCTCTCTTTTTTCTTTTCCTCCTTTTTAGTTAGATTACTGACCTGTTGTAGTTTACTTTGACATATTATAACCCATAGGATATATAATGCCTGTACTATTACATATTACACATGCATCTACCTACTTATCGCATCCTGCATGTCAGCAGGAGGTCATATGGAATGCCCAGGCCTCCCTCTCTAGCTATCCACTGGGTCAACGTCTATGTGACCAATCCCATGGCTCCCTGTTTAGTACCCTCTATGAGGCTGCTACTGCTGGCACCATTAACAGCGGGGATCTAAGTGGTATGTGGTGATTGGAAGGTGGGAGGGTTGGTGACGTGAGGGTGGGGGCATGTGTGTGGTTGACTGGTACAAACATCTATGTCTGGCTGTCCATGAAGGATATATGTAGGGTGCTGGGGGAGGTGAATATAGGACTGTACCTTGTACGGTACTATGCACAGATGTATTGTACACCTCTGTATGTTTATTATGGACCTTTGTCACATCGTTCAGTCTTTAATATAGATAGAGAGATCACGTTTTTTATATATAAAACAAGTGACTACAAGTACTACTCACCTAGAGTATATAGATCAATTCTTTATTACCTGTGGTGTTATTGATGCTACAAATTATAGTATCTTTATTGCTAATAATATTAGTAATAATAGTAATACTGCTAAGAGGTTAGCAACTACTACATAGCCTGCCTATTCTTATATACATACGCCAATAGAAAGGGGATGGGCTGGACTCTCCGACAACCGATTATCCAATGATAAAGAAACACTGCAGTTCATCCAGGCAATTAACCTCACCCTCTCCTTTCTCTCACCCTCTCTTCTTCTCGCTTCTCTCCCCCTCCCTCCCTCTCCCATTCCCCTTTCTCTTTCTGTCATGCCCTTCTGCCAATGTATGTTGATTGTACTAATATATACATATATATAGTGTCTTATATGGCAGTGTACAACCATGATCCACGCATGTCAATCGTCGTGAGGGTCAGAATGACCTTTCCTTTGTCCCATCCACTCCACTGTTACTTACATTACATCACCTCTCACCTCTATCCCTCTCCCAATCATCGTTACCATTCATGATATAGGACTAATGCAACTGTGGCATATTGTTACCACTATGCGCCATGTACTTGGCTGCTTTGTCTATCAAGTTTAGGTGGGCCTGTGGTCCTGTAGCGAGAGTACTATGTACTATAACTACTAGATTACCTTCTATAATATGAAGCTTTGCACTACCTCCCACTACATCTCGATGTCTTATAATTTTTGTCATTTTAATCCAATCACCATCTAAGACCTCATCAATTTTTTTTATATTAAACCAATCCATGTTGGACGATTTCCTTTTGCCATGCTGTAGTCCTGGATGGATCCCAGCCAAGTATCATATACCTATATCCCCCGACTTCTTCCGCGGCTAACCCTGTGCCTGTCCCTCGCCCCCTCAGTGTCTCATGCCTAGACTGATTGAGGCCTGGGTGGAGACCTCGCCTGCTGTCTTAGGGCCCAGCCAGGTCAATAATATGGCTGTGGGCGTGATGCAAGGTACATAGTGGGTGAATAGGAGGAGGTGGGCCTGGACCATATATGGCTACTATATTATAGATCGTAGACCATATATGGTTATTATATTATAAATCCCAGACCATATATGGTAACTATATTATAGATTGTAGACCGTCTATGGTTACTATGTTATTGATTGTAGACCGTATATGGTTACTACATTATAGATCATAGACCATATATGGTTATTATATTATAGATTCTAGACCATATATGGTAACTATATTATAGATGATGCATGCTATGCTCCTGTCTGTGATGCAGGAGTCTATAACCTAATAATGATTGGCCTGTGCATAATAATCTGAATCATCCACGTGAGGTGGAGGCAGGGGCCTGTTTCTTTTTACTCCTACTGTGCTATGCAACATATGTAGCACTTTATCTCCATCTTTCTATTGGCTTGTATCCCTACAATATCATTGCTAATCTCTTATTCTCTACCAATAGCCATTCTAGATATCAGCAGGCAGTTATGGTGTCATCTTTACAGAAAACGATTAGATACTGGCATGTCCCCTTTTAACGCTGCTGCTCCGTTGGCTGAGTTTGCCAAGGACATTAAACGGCATTGGATGGTAGGTTTATAGGGGTATATATATATATAAGGGTCAGTGGGCACTGGTATCTATTTATGCATTCACTTACATTGCCGTGTGTGATTGGGTATTTGTATCTCATTGAGTAGGCCTAAGGATAGGATTGGAGGTGAGTGATATTTGAGAGAGGACATGGGAAGTATTGACTGCTGTATGGAGTACTCCCTTACCTGCCTGGAGGCTTGACCCTGTGACTCTAGTCCCCTAGCTTCTCTATCTCTTACTCTCTGGCGCACTACCTCCCTCTCCTTTGATATCTATATATTGCCTAAAGGACCTGTTACCCTTTATTAACTGTACTTATACCCAGCCTGCCTTTCCCCTGGGTGAGGATAGAGAGGTAGATGATAAACTACGACAGACCTTGGTCGGTAAGTGGTTGTTTATCTTCTATACTTTCTTTTGATAGGTCCTAAGTCATTGCAGGCCTTTATTCAAGAAGACACATGGACTGCCTATCCTTTAAAGGCATTCATTCATGTCATATATATCCTAGCGATAATTGGCTGTATTCACAGGACTCCATAAGGGCCAATCATATCACAGATAATAAATATAGATGCATGATTAGATATCAAATTAACTGATCGAGAGAAACATAAATATGAAATAAACCAATGAACGAGAGATAGAACGGGCCAATCATATCACAGATATTAAATATAGATGCATGATTAGATATCAAATTAACTGATCGAGAGAAACATAAATATGAAATAAACCAATGAACAAGAGATAGAACGGCCCTCTGTGGTTTAGGGGCCTCCTCTCTTGTAGGAGTTATTTGGTTGCAGCCTTTCCTCTTGCATGACCTCTGTCCACTAATACCCAAATAAACATACATGTAAACATATATGTATACTATCATACTACCATACGTACCGTCAGACCCACGCATACTATCCTATATACTATCCTACATACTATCCTACATGCATACATGCATACTATTATATATATACATATATAGCTCTAATCTCATCCTCAACCAAATGCAGCCATGAACTATGACATGTGTGATATTGCAGGCCTTCTATTCTTGGCCGAGCGTGCCGAGACCAAAGGTAATTGGACGCAGGTCATGGATTCGTATGTGATACATCTTTCACTATCTCACTAGTCATGTGACTTATAGCTTAATTGATTGGTGCTTTCCTCTGGCATCACCGGAACAATAGTCCTAATTTATTGGTTAATTCAATTAATATAATTAGTTATTAACCTTATAGGTCTTGTGGTGCTATTAATGGATTCGATCTACTGCCTGTACATGGTCTATAGTTTGATTACCTATTTGGTTGTCTTGGTTACCATGATACATTTGGTTGCGATGAATTCTATTTTTCTCATAGTGCTACATCATCAGTAGTGTTTAATTGCTATTTGCTTATTATAAGTTAGCATATCTATTGAACAACTATCTATAGGACTCATTAGTTATCCAAGGCCACCATTAATTACCTCTCCTTATCGTCTTCTGCCTTTCGTACGGAAGGTACTTAGATGATTGGACAGGCTGCTCATATTGGCTAATAGTATGGTTTAAATTTACATGTTAAGATCTTATTCAATGGCCTGACATGTACAGAGATGATATAATTGGATGGTTGGGCAATTCTTATAAGATAGCTGATCCAATCAAAATGAGCAGGCAAGGTAGAGGGAGGGAAAGAGAAGGAGCCAAGAGGAGAGGGAGTACCAGGGTGGGGTCAGAGGGTCTTCAGCTATGTGAACACTCAGTTGGGGGTGGTTCCTGATGAGACCGTGTTGCAAGGGTAGGCTCCTCTGCTGTCTGTTGTAGTTGTATTTCATTCTTTTCTCTCTCTCTCTCTTTCCTTCTTTGACTGGTTTTTATCCTTGGCCTGTATATATTTATCAATATTTTCCTAATTTTCTCCTCATTTTTTGCCACCTCTCACTCTTTCCAGCTCGGTTTAGAGCTTATGTTCTCATTGGTACTTTTATTACTATATACATTATCATTGGTACTTTCATTGCTATGTACATTATCATTGGTACTTTTATTACTATATACATTAGCTCATTTAAAACATATACGGCACTCTGGAAAAATAAAAGGAAAAAGGAAACTAACAAAGAATTAAAGACATATTTGAGGGACCCCTTTCGATTACTATTGGGTAGAGCTACTGCAGCTATACCCTATATATATACGTATACATAGGTTTATTCTCCGCTGGGCCTGCTCCTACGTCTGTGCCCTTGTGTTGTAGTGTATTAGCCGACTTACTTAGAGATTGTATACTACATGGCTATTGGCTGATTAGCATTTCACACATGCTATCATATCTCCTGCAGTCCCTCCTCTCCTATTGCTACCCTATTGGCTGTAGTAGAGACACTTCTTATCTGTGTGCAAGGTGACAGGTGAGTGGTCCATTATAATTATTTATTAATTATATACAATCCCTTGGATTGCTGCATGATTTTTGGCTTTAGATAGCGTGGTTAATTGGTAAATATTTACTTATTATGTATGTCTTTATGTCTATATATATGAGTATGTATAGTTTCCTGCATGTATTTCAATGTTTTCTTTGTCGTAGATTTTCTATATATACTGTTCTCACAATCCTTTATTTCCTCTCTCTCTCTCGCCCTCTCTTCCCCCTCTGCTCTTATAGTACAAGGACACAGGAGCTTCTTAAGAATGTGCTAGACCTCTACAATCGTCTTAAACCATTCTCTCCAGCCAAGCCTAGGGCTATTGCCTTCTTAGCAACCCACAGTTTGAAAGGTAGGTCTGTGTTATGGGCCTTATGGAGGGATATGGGTATGTATGCATGCATGGAACTACATACATACAGAGATATACCCCAAGAGAAAGGTTTTGTGGAGATGTTGTGGCATGTGTGGATGATGGTATTGCGTGATTGCGAATTATTGGTTATTGTGGGGAAAAACATGTGATTCACCAATGCTCATTGACGATCTAGAAAGATATTAATAGTCTATACAGTTGAGGGCCCCCAGGAGGTTGGCCTCCTGTTCCTTTCATCGCTTCCCAAGTTACTATGGCAACTGGGAGCCAATCATCACCAGGTAACCTTCCATCTTCATACTATGATGACCACAGGGGTCTTTTTATTGGTCTAGTCTATACACATATAGATATATATAGAGATAGATAGATAGATATATGTACAGGTATAGCCCCTGGGCCCATCCACTCATACATACCTATACATCCCTGCAGACTACCACTGACATTATCAGGGTTCTGTCCAAGGTAGCGGTGTCATCCAAGCCTGGCTCTAAGACATACGAGGCTATGCAGGCACTACAGGTAGCTAGCTTGTATATACTAGGATCCTATCTACTATCTGACGTTTTAGGCTACATTCATATGTACATGATATATCGTACTATTCTACATATAACTATATATTCTTATCTAGGAGTGTCTATGTCACTGAGCTTTAGGCCCCTTTCCATTCATATACTTAACTTGCTAATTGCTGTGGGCTTTGTGCATTGTGAACCAATCTTTGCCAGTTCTCTCTCTCTCTCTCTCTCTCTCTCTCTGGGCCTACAGACACTACCCCTGTATGTAGTAGGTTTAGATGACAGAGGTTGAAAACCATGAGAGTTAAGCATTATTATTATTATTACACCCAATACTTAAGGGAGTGAGATTGTAAGTGTGGAGCCCTAGCGGGTGCCACCATATTGCAGTTAGATATCCTAATCATACATTACTTGTGGTCCATCTGTGTAAATGTAAGCCTTTTAAGGTGTGCTACTAAACTACACTATATTGTTACTTACCTCTACACCTCCAGCCCTCTTTTGTACCTTATCTACATACCACAGTACCCACTAAGCAAGGAGGCAGCCGTGCCATTTACGGGCCCTTCGTCTCTCTCCCCCCCACCATTCAGTACAGGTATGTAGCGGGTACTAGCCAACCTATCTATCTATCTATCTATCTATATTGTCTCTGAGCCATTCATATACAATAGCCTATTATATTTTCATAATCCCTCTGGACTATTCTAACCTGTAAGTGTTTACCACCTCCCTATCTAATCCAATCATTACTACCTATACTGTCTATTCAACGTCACCTCCTGCATGATGTTCTTGTCTTTATGTCTGGTACCCTCCCATACTTGCTCTCTTTCAGTATCTATCATAGACATAACTATAGCACCCATCACCCCTTTTTCCCTTTAGGTTCCTCGAGTTCCTAGCCTCCTTTTCCAGCCCTACCCCAGCGCTCCTCAAGACCTTAGCCATAGTCTGTCTCCACCAATCAGTGCCAGGCCTGGTAGCCTCCTATGCTGTCCATATGGTAGCGGGCAGCTGGGGAAAATCATGGAATGGTATGATTGGCTGGTTATTTATAGTTGATGGTTGTGTTTATTTTTAGATATATGTATGTATGTATTGATGTAGTGAGGTAGATTGATCACTCTGGCCCAATGCATTGTTAGTGTCTTACCTCGTCTACCTCTACTTATCGCTATCTTTAGTGGCCTTTATGTTTTCTCTTTCTTACACTCACTGTGTTATCAATACTCACTATAAATATATTAATGGTTTATTGCACAGGAATGACTGGCGGAGATACTCTTAACCCCGAGCTTCTGTCTAGTCTGGTTGGATTCTTCATCACACTGGTAGTTGGCCACACCAATGATCAATTAGCTCAGTAGGTGCCCTTCCTTCCCTATCGCTCTCTCCCTCTCTCCCGCCTTTGACTGTCTCCTTTGTTATGTTTTGGGACTGATCATGCATACCAGCCTCTTCTATATGTGCCGTAAAATATACTTCCGACTTTCTATTGGATAAACCTCTATTAGTTTTATTCACTGTAATGACAGCCCCTCTGTGGGCTAACCCAGCATATGTAACTCCTAAACCTATTAAACATTGACTTATATTGATTAGTTGATTGGATGAGGATTATAAAACTGGTATAGTACCATTGGCAGTCTGGTATGCATAGGCAATTAGTTAGCCAAGATACAATTTTAATATTAATGTACGATATGAATTGGTCACAGGTTGGAGGCAGCACAGACTGGTAGTGCCTTCCCTGGCCCTACAGTGGCTCTAGTCTCCCAGCTGGTGAAGTTAAGTAGGGAAACATACCGGCTAGAGGGACTGTCGCTCTATTGTATAGAGGTGTGTACTCTATATACTCTACCTTACTATACTATACTATACTAATACTATACTATATTATACTATACTATACTACACTGCACTTTATTATACCATACTATACTATACTCTATTACACTATACTATACTATACTATACCATACTATACTATACTCTGTTACACTATACTATACTACACTATACCATACCATACTATACTATACTCTATTACACTATACTGTACTATACTATATGTGGGTGGGGGGCTATATAGCAGCCATACCGGGCGGTGACGTGTGTGTTTTGATGCCAGTCTTTTCCCTCACAGATACCAGTACCTAGTGTTGATATCTCCCTCCCTGAAAGTGTTTACGGTATATATATTTCCTCCTACTCTCTCATGGATTATATCTAGCATAGGACCCACAATCACCCTGTCTTGTTCTGATATACTTTTCACATCCTATACTGCCTTTGCTCTCTATCCTTCACCCACGGATCTATTACCTCTGGAATCACCACTTACTCTTTCAACATATATATATATATATATATATGTAACCATAGCAACCCCGTGTCACACCTACCAAATCCTTTCTTTCTCCACATAGTACCTTATGATCCCTCTAATCAGATCTCTTCCTTACAGATACATACTGGGCCAAGCGTCAGGCTATTGTGACAGCTGTGTGTGACGGCCTCCACCAATTACCTGTGGGAGGATGGGAAGATCTCTTGGTACCCCTGGGCAATCCCATTTTAGATATCATGGTGCGTTGTGTTTATGTATATAGGTATATATATAGGTATATATCGTGCTTGTACTAGGCCTGGTGTACTATGATAGTATAAGAATGTGGTTTCTTTTTATTGTGGAATGGGCGGAGGGTCGTGATATATCATGCCCTATTGGGTGTGCAGAGAAAGTTTATTGGCTGAACTGATATTTTTGTTCAGAAAACCCACCCAGCCCTGCCGCATGACTCAGCTGTGGCCCTACTAATGACTGTTACAAGGTACTATCTCTCTCCCCCTTTCTTTCCTCCCTGTTCCTACAACCCACAAGGCATTTAAGGCTTTACAGGGTTTGTACAGGCCTCTAGTCTTTATTCCTGGGTTTTTTCTTATTTAACATTAATTAACACTATGAAAGAGAATAGCAAGACAGGGAAGTAAATACAAACAACCAAACTAAGCTGTTCCAGGTATACGGGGACCATATGTACCATATATGTATATGACCCTATTTCTATGTTAACCTATGATTACCGGCCAGACTGTGTGGGGGTGGCGTCAAGTTTAGCCCTTTTCTGCTTCCATCGTTCACCCAGCTGTCATTGGCGGTATGGCTTTCCTTTTATGTAGTGGGTCAGTATGTTAATGATATATGACCATCTCCGACTGTGTAGATATTATCTTACTGTGATGTAGTTGTTATCTCAATGTGCTGTTGTTACTTTATGGCTCATAATGGATGGCATCCACCATTGTAAGTAGAGGTTTACATAACGGCAAAAGAACTTCTTTCAGTATAAGTGTATACAGTATATAATATAACTGTAGCCAAACGATGGGGATATGCGACCGCAGACAAAGGCCTTGTATACCTTCTATGTATAGCATACTGTATATGCAATCCTTCACAAGTTAATTACTAATTAAGTCATTAAGAAAATATTATTCACTGGCTAGTATAAAGTAATTAATTACTTAGTACTCTAACTGTTTGACAACCACGTTATGCAGGGAGGTCTATGTAACAATACATGCATATACGTCATATATACGTCAGGGCCTCATATGTGATTACTAACCTACCTACATATACGTACAGGTACTGGCCCATTCTGTCACATACCCAGTCAAACAGCCAGGCTGCAGCCAAGCCGTACAATGGAGTACTCAAGCTGTGATTGGGTTAGCCAAGACTGTACCACGTTTAATTAGCCCAATGATGGATTTGATCCTATTGGCCGTTAAGGGTAAATATCTATATGGATTCTATTAGCTGTTAGAATGCTTTACTGTATCGAATGATGTCACAATGATGTCACAATGCAGTCCATGTTACCTGCGTGATATTCTAGGGTATAGCATGATATCGCAAGAGAAGGTTTAATTTATCACATATAATCTTATTGAGATGTGCTTTATGATCTACAAGTTGATAGGCAAGAGGAATGACATGTGAGGGTTGTGGTTGTGTGACCATTTTAAATGTTTTTAATGTCACCCTTCCTGGCAGTGTATTGGCTAGGAGGGAACTAATGTACACTGTGGGTACTATATATGATATAAGCATACCTGGGATATATGATTGGCCTATACATATCTAGGTGTAATGTTCACATCCTGTCATGTATTTAAAAGTTAAGAAGGTGAGCTGATAGGATGATGATACCCACTCAGATTGTGACAGCGAATCAGAGCTTGATGTTGCACTGCTTGTGATTGGCGAACTTGTCAGGGCCACGGCATTACAGCATACCTTCAGACTTCACAGGGAACAGTTATTGGCCATTATTAACGCTGCCCAGGTGAGTGTGTGTTTTATGTATGGGGACATATTATTGGAGCAATATTATGCTTATGCTATCGCTGCTCTTACGCTATTGGTAGCCCTTTACTAGTCACCTTTTTATTGGTGTTCATGGTGGATATATATCTGGTCTCTTGCCACCTAATCAATCCACGGTTGGTCTGTTGCTTCATATTATAGTAGGGTAGACATCCACTGGCAGACCGTCCTATATACTTACCCTAATCTAGTGTCCCACACGGTCTATCTGGTCTGAACATACATTATAAAATACCATAAAAGAACCAGGCCACAACGGCGAGAAAATATTGGTGGAGGGGTGGGCTGTTTGTATTATGGATGTAGTGTGTTAACGTAATGTAGCCTGCTTAAATGAAGCGAAGAATACGTTTATTAATACGAAACAAATGGTGTATGGGTTCATAGGAGAAGGTAATCAACGATATCAGCTGTGCGGATAGAGAAACCTTACGTGTGCTCCGCTCAGAGGCTGTAGTCTGCTTGCAGGATCTTAGCCTGGCCTAGATACATGGCAGGGCTTGATTGTCTTATATCAAGTGCAACCAGACCATGTTACCCACTAAATAGCACACTTTAATTTTAATAGGGGCAAGTAATTGGTATCAGTTGATGGGCCATGGGGTAAGACATACATCTAGACTGGCCTCGTATGTAGAGATAGAGATGAGCTGATAGCCCCTGTCATCTCGTCTATCTTCATTATCTCCGTGTGGTTATATGACTTAACCTACATCCCACCCTATACAATAATTTTACCCATTTTAGTTTTGTATTATTGACAAGATGGTACTTGCCAAGGTGTCGTCTAACAGAATGAATATTTGGTGTTTTGTTTTGTAAATTTAACGCAGTCATATTTGTAACTTAAACTTATTGGCTGTGCGTGCCAGTGGCACTTCGCGTATCCCACCACTCCCACTGAGGTCCGACATGATAATAAAATATATATGGTACTGTGATAATGTGGTGCTAGTCATTTGTGTATATACTAATACTTTGCTATACCCTACTATACTATACTATACCACCCTATTCTCTCCTATACTATACTATATATGGCTATATTTCCACTCTGCAACATAACCAACCATTGTATTATGCCCCTATGCGTCTTGTGTTGTTATTGTTTAAGATTTATTCCGTATATGCAGTTATCTGTGGCGTTAATAGAGGGACGGCAAGGTGGCCTTATGTTTGTATAAACATGATTACAATTATGGTTATGCTGCTACCAGTAGCTACCATCGTTAACTAAACAGTATGAGGACCAGCCTGTATTGCTCTATATTCTGATGGCAATAGTAGTATCTTAGTTATATGAATATCAACGTAGGCCTAGTCTCCGCCCCCAAGCCTCCTTGCCAACTCTGGATGGTCCAATTGATCTTTGTGAAAGTAAAATATTTTCCCATTTTTAGTTTTGAAGTTGGCGAAAGGATGGAAGGAGTCGTTGAGGGAGACCTGGAGGTAATAGGTAATGGGGTATTACAATGGGGCTTAGGTGTAGGAGAGAGAACTGATCTGGATGCGTCTACAATATGTACTGTATCTATTATAAGTAGTATACGTACTTTATCTACTCTATCTACTATGGCTACTGTATCTACAATATATACTATATATACTTTGTGTACTATATGTTTCTCATTGTATTTAATTTCTATCATTAATTTTGTATGGATTGGCTTGTATTATCTGAAATAAATAGCTGCATAATGGGAGAGAGAATATAGATAGTAATGCAAACCATATGTCCAAATAAGATATGCAGAAGCTTAGAGGTATTTGTATTGGTTTAGTAAGCCAGTAGAATCCAAATAGTAAAACATAATCAAGAAATAATATATATGAAAGAGGCCCAATGGGAATATGAGACTACTAATATAAAATAAAGTAGAGATCAATCAAATGAGAGACAGATGATGTCACTACGACGTCATTAACGCTCAATATCATTCCTCCTGACTCCATCTATTGGTTATTAATAATCAGAATAATAGTAGAGTATCAATGTATCAATATTAAGAAATAGAGAAATGGTTTATGGAGCGTACAGCTGATTGGCTAAAGGGGGCCAATAAGACTACTTCATGACTCAGGAAAGAAAATGATGTGAAGGCTTCAAGATATAATTGGACAATTATGACAGGTTGAAACATCCAGCGTATAACTATAAATGGGTATATACTATCTTGATAATTTGATAGCTATTTTAGTATGGGAGATAGATGGGTTATGGGGTTGAGCTCCATATTATTCGTGAAGGAGGAAATACATATAGAAAAGGAACCTCAAGGAATAAGATATTATTGAGGCTGTCCTTGCCTAGATGCCATTGTGCACTATCTACCCTGTTATACTATAGATCCTAGTGGTGATTGGTGTAGGGGGGCGCTGGGGTATATCTTTACCTCATCCAGTGAGAAGGTATGTATCACTGGCCGGCCAAATATTGACAAAGTCTCCACTACGAGTTGGCCACTCAATTGATCTGATTGGTAGACCCCAGTATTCTCATTATCCAATGATATGCTATTGGTTGGCCCGGATCGTAACTGTTTTCCAACCAGGTCAGGGGTAAACCACATACGATGGATATAAGGTTTAGTAAAGAAGGTGACAAGAGCGGTAGAGCCCAGCCCTGTAAGAAATACAATGGAGGCAAAGACAGCCTTGCCAAGAGGGGCTAGAAAGATTAAGGAACGAGAAAAAGTAGTAGGGTGTAAGAGAGGGATAGAGATATAAGAGAAGGAGGAAAAGGTGGGCCCGGTGGGGGTGTATATGGCTTGCTATTAGTATAAAATGAAAGTATAACGTATACATAGGTGATCAAATGATGTTGAGAGTGTTTAGAATCTACGATGATAGTCTGGATCTAGAAGTAAACCTCAAATACAATCAAGCATTATAATGAAACATCATAAAAGAAAAACGATTGTGATACTAAATGTGCATACAATGAAAGGTTTTATTATTGGATGTATGAGATATTCACATCTGTCTAAGTAATCAATCAATATGGAGTAAAGTAGGTGTGTTTAAAATCAATTAGATCCATAGGCTTAATGAGCTAATAGTTAAGCCAAACAAATCAATATGTAATTAATTGTCATTATACTATGATAAACCTTTGGTGATTTTGGCAATCATATAATTCTAGACTGTTTGTCTACACGTGACTGTACGCAAATATATCTCTGTATTGATAGATATGACTATTTCCTCTCTTTCCTATTTATAACAACCCAATCATGTGTATGTCTATATTTGCTTAGCAGGTAAACCTTAGATGATATTTCACCAATTGACTTGTTCCCTTTTGTGTATATCAAGAGTTTCAGATGAACTATTTTAACTATTGAAATAAATATTGTTACAGTGTAGGGTTTTCCTATATATTATCATTTATATTGTGTTTCATTCTACAAAGTAGTATTGATAGATTATTCATAGTGTGCTAGGTATACTTAAAAGTCACGGCTTAATAAATCATAAATCATAAATAATAAATAATAAATAATAAATAATAAATAATAAATAATAAATAATAAATAATAAATAATAAATAATAGATAATAACTAATAAATAATAACTAGTAGCTAATAAATAATAAATAATAAATAATAAGTAATAACAACTCTATAATAAATAACATGATGTATTCATCTTGGTAGCTTTCTTTAACCATGCAGTTCTCACGAGTCTGCCTGCCGGTAAATGGTTTAAGAGGTCTTCAATATATACATACTCAGGTTCTTTGGTTGCATTTCAAGTATAATCCGTGTTGCAACGGCAATGCACAATAGTATAATATCCTAACTACAAATAAGCAATAGTATTGGATACAAGATACATGTTCAACATGGACCACTTTTATCAAAATAGAAATAGATGCAATAAAAGCAATACACTATCATACATAAGCACATGCCTTCCCCCAACGACTATTCCCTCCAAAGGGAGACAGTATAAGGCTACCTACCTATCCCTGATTGCATGTAAAACAGGCTTGGTGTACCAATTAGAGATAACGAACAACCTGTTATGGAAAACATTTTTAACCGCTTCATTGGGGCAGAAAGTGGCCCTATGTAGATAGGCTTGGGTCTATGGTCTTTGTTGTCTGAGCAAACAGTTGCAAAGTTAGAATACAGCGGTTGGTCTGGAAGAAAATAAACTTGTTCCTTGCCATGTACTAATGTATGGAAAGCCTAGTTAAACATTTTAAAGCATTATCTTACGAGGGCTAGCAAGTTCAGTGAATTAAGGAATTCTGTAAACTTGTGGCTAGACGAAATATGCACATTAAATATCTTTGTATTATAGATTTTCTAAATAAATATAAGAACTGCTGACTATTATACAATATATTAGAGGAAATTTGAAACCTAACCTGTGCTATATTGGTGAACGAATAGCGCGCCCCTGGCCATGGTGGCTAATCTGCCAGCATATAGCTGCGACCTCAAAATCAATGTTCGTTTATGCAGTAACATTTTGACAACGATTCATTGAGAAGATTGATTTACGGGTATAAATAAATTGTAAAAGCTAATTTTAGTATATAGACCAACCAAAACAAATTTATATAATAACCATATTAAAAGAAATAAGTATTTGTAGTTATTTTTGGTATAATTCTCTATTTTCTAAATTTACTTTTTGAACAAGCTAACAAATAGCATTAGTGTCAAATAATCGCCCGTTAATATTACCATTAGTTCTAGTTGTTTTTGATAGTCTGTGATTGTGCAACGCGTGGCCCTCCGACCATATGGCTCACACCAATTAGAAAATTGCCAGTTTATTTACTACTGGGTACCATAATTAGAATTTTAATATATATATATATTGTTCACCAAGACTTGCACTAGATGTATATATATATATATATAAGTAGAATAATAAATATTATTCATATATTTTAGTTTTATAATAAATATGTTAATGAATTATCATATGGCATACCACCTATTGTATGTCTAATCGTAACTCTCTGTGTATTATATACTACAAGCATACAGGTAGACCAATGAAAAAGGTTCCTGTGATCAATAAAATCAAGCCCTATCAATCTTATTGAAAATAAATATACTTATTTGTTGGTTTTAAAGCATTTTTAAACAATATACACCAATAGAAGGCGGATAGTACCTTATAAAGAATATTAAATATTAAAAAAATATACGTCATTTGTTGACTGTTACTAATAATAGCTTTTGGGAGCGCAGCTAAAACCAAGTTCCATGTTAACATTATTACATGTACAAAATAGGAGGTATAGTTATAGTGTTATTATAGCTATAGTGTATAGTGTATATTATTATTATATTATATTATTATACCTTCCTAGCCCATATAGTCATATATATATAGATATTAGTTGGCCTACCATATTTTCCCTCGGATTATATTGCTGCTTTCAAGTATCATCTGTTGTAAAACATGTTAACGATAAGTTAGGCCAGTCAACGCCCTTCTCAGTATAATATACACGATAACATAAATACACCTGGTCACTATTCTCCAGCTGCATACATTTAAGGATCATAGTACAGCTACATCCTACAAGAATTTCAACTATTTTACTACATCTAGACCTTTTTAGTCTTAGTATTATTTGACGTTAGTTCTATTATTGTGGCGCCATGGCCAGGTAAGTCCCTCTGGGTTGTGCTCTTTCTTGCCTCCATTTTTTCACCCTGAAGCCACCTTGTCCATTACAAGTATATTTTTGTATTTAGACATATTTAGGTGTATGAGTACGTATGTGTTTTCATATATCTATACCTGTATACAAACTATCGGTGCGTATATATATTGGAGTAATTGTATGTGCCTGTACCTATCTTTATGGTGTAGGTGTTTGAATGTGTGTATATAATTTCGATATATACATGGATGAGTAGATATATATATGGTGAGACACTGATATCTCTATGTGAAAGTGTACTTTATATTGACTTTCATATGACCAGATATGTGTATATATATATTTGTAGGGACTGCAAACAGTGCTCTTCATATAGTCGTTCGTATATGCCTATTAACTAATAGCGATTGATTATTTAAAGTATTGCTATATACCTATATTCTGCCATGAGCTAGAACTATAACTATAAACACACCCTCCTTCCTTTCTATCCTCTATCTATTCCTTCATAGTTCATGTCCTGTCACGGCTGGGTCACCAACCTGCCTCCTCCCTCCCTCCTTGACCTCCTCTGGTGGTAAGCCATGTTCTCTCAACTCTGTCTCTGTTACTATTTTCTTCCTTTAATCCAATGTTGGTTGTACATTCACCCGTATACATTTGTTTTACTTCCTTTCTTTATTTTCATTCTAATTGGAAGCACCCAATGCAATAATTATTTATAGCACGATGAACATAAATACAAATAAACAGAGAGGGAAGAGAGACTAAAGGAAGCAAAGAAACAGGTGGGGTAGATAGCATAACACACCTATAAACCACTAAGGAAGACCAGGCCATATTACCGAGATATATTCATAGTATTAACCAGCTGGCCCTACAGAGCGGATCCACTGTGACAGCTGCAAGAAGGACATCACCAGTGAAATTCACATCCACTGTGCGGTGTGCACCGATGTAGACCTGTGCTTGGATTGTTTCTCCAGGGGCAAGCAGGCAGGATCCCATAGGAATGACCATGCCTATAGGATTACGGTAGGATGGTGTTGACTATAGGGAATGTTAGAGTTACATACGGTCTGGCTAGGTACCTAGCTACTACATAATCGGTCCATGTGTGCCTCTCTACCCTTCTAATGACCTCTTCCTCTTCTTCACCTTACCCCTTCCTATAGGACAATGCTAATGATCTCCCCTTCTCTTTATCCCTTCTTATAGGACAATGCTAATGACCTCTCCCTCTCCGTATCCCTTCCTATAGGGCAATACTAATGACATCTCTCTCTCCTTTTCCCCTCCTATAGGACAATGCTAAGTACCCCCTCTTTGACGCTAAGTGGGGGGCTGACGAAGAGCTCCTCCTATTGGAGGCCATTGAGATGTATGGCTTCGGTAATTGGACAGATATATCAGACCACGTGGGCACTAAGGTAATGTAACTATTCCTTTAATGATTGGTAAGGATGTATATCTAATTTCTGGTTATTGGCCTTTGTTTTAGTGGTATGTATATGTAGTATTCCAATTGGTCAGTTATGTATTATACCCATCGATTGGTTTCTAAATAAAAATAACTTAGCAGTTGCGATTGGATAGGGTAGCACTGATGGTAAAACTAAGATATTCTGCTCCAATCATATAGTATTCTATATAGTGATTATAACCCGTTCAACTTTAAGATGGAAGGAGTGATTGGTTCATGCTAAAAGATGATATATTTACTTGATGTGATTGGGTGGAGGCATATATGGCCAATGAAATCATAAGGTCCGGGTCTGATAAAATATGTGCGAATTTATAGAAAGGAATGTATCGTTACTATGGGATGTATATATGCACAAGAATGTATACAATCTATATATGTAAATAAATGTAAACCAGTTGAAAACGGTCATTGAAGTTTAACACTTCTTTGTGACTGGGCTGTGCTATATATATGTTGTACTATCCAATGCAAGTTCAGCCTTTCCTTTACTCATCCCATTATTAAGAAAACCATGTACATATGACGATATATAGTACTCTACACACTATGTTGATCTACCTACCTACTATGTTATACTATAGTTACTATGGTTACCTGTCTGTCCATGCACTTACACGGTAGCCGTGTCTACCTCACCCTACCCTGTCTGCCCTATAGACCACACAGGACTGCGAACAGCATTACTTCAACACCTACATCAATGTGCCCACTGCGCCCCTTCCTGATATGAGCACCCAGATTGAACCATGGGATGGGGATGAACCCAGCAATGGCGGGCCTTTTAATGGTAGGATACTATTGGTAAATAGACTATTTTATAGCTATGGTTCGGTTATGATAGGACGTCCCTACTTTGTTAACTACTAATGTTCCTTGTGGTCATCATATTAAGGGATGGTGAAATAAAATCATGACCTATATCCAATGACTAATGTACATGATGCTACAGATTCCACCAAGAAGGGAGATTCGACTAATGGGGATGAGGCTAACAGACACGCTGTGACCTTGAATGATGCGGCAGGGTAGGCTGATTGACCAATGAGGGATAAGAATATGTGTATGTATGTAGGTAGATATGTATAGATATGCATATAAAGGGATCTACCCGGTAGGTGGCAGTAGGGAGATATGCCCTACTAGGCTTTATTGGCGGTAGGGTATTTCTATTTATGGGTCAGCCACATGATCATGTACCAATGAAAGAGTAATAAGAGTAGATAGTGGGCCAGGGAGGACCAATCGCTCCTTCCCTCTCATGTCTATTTATATACCCCTCTCCCATGATATCATCACATCTAAATCCTGCCTCACTCATTGGGCTATATATTTTTTGGTCTTGCGATAGGCTTACAGTCCATACATGGCATGTCTTATTTGCACTCTTAGGTTTGATTGACCACCTCCCTTCCAATCATCTCCTTGTAGTGTTACGTAGTGTTGATTATTTTAACAAAGTGAGCATGAACACACCCTGACTTCTATTCAATCAGATACATGCCCCTCCGTGGAGACTTTGACGTGGAGCCCTACAATGAGGCAGAAGACCTAATTAAAGATATAGTATTTCAGAGTGACGACACAGATCTGGACAAGGGTAGTGTCTGATTGGCTCTCTAGGATCCTTCAAGGCTTCTGATTGGATATACCTTTATTATATTGTCAAAAAATGCATGTGTATATCTACATCGATTATATACTTGTACCTATCTACCTATATATATATATATCATACCTACCTACTTACCTACCTATCACTCTATCTGTCTCCCATATACCTAGATGCATTTACTATACTATTTTTCTTCCATCAGAGCTATTTCTATTCAATTGCTTTAACCTACTGTTCCGTTATTAACACTGGGCCTATCAGAAGTGTTACATCAATCATTCCTGCCAATAGGCTATGGAGACATTTAACTAAATAAGGCTATTTCATGTGTCCCCCCAGAGCTTAAACTTACCATGATTCATATATACAATCGGGTCCTATGTCTCAGAGACGCGTACAAGAAGGTTGTCCTGGACTATAATCTATTGGTAGGTGTACGAATCGATTCGAATCGAGTGTAAAGGTCCAATCAAATACCACCTGGTCTTATCTATCCCCAATTACCCACCCTGTCTTCTTATTGGTTTTTGTTTTTTATTCACCAATCCACTCTTCGTCATCTCCAGCTTTATTGTCTCTTTTTTTCACTGTATTTATAATGTTTGTAAATATTTGGTGATTGGTATACTGTAGGTTGGTTATGATTGGATAGTAGTCTTCAACCACTTTGACCTATCAGTGTTTATAATGGGCGTCGGACCAACCCAATTACATCTCTTGTGTAGCCCCACTCACTTCAAAAAAATTCTATGCTATTGACTTGCACCTGTGCTACTCTAGTACTCACTTTATTGATATGCCTACTCTGTTCCCATACCCTTCCTCATATAGGCATGGCATGGCATTTTATTTTAGTGCTGGCCAATTGAAATTGCAGATTAAGAAAAACGCAGTGATGTATTGGTGGATCACAGATGAGACTACCTCTCTAACCGCCCTCCTCTCCTCTGCTCCTACAGGATATTAACAGGGTCAAAGCACTAGATAGAAGGCGCAGTAAAGAAGATAAAGAGACCAAAGACAGGCTGCGGCCACTGGCTCGTTTACATAGCCCCGAGGAACACGAGGAGTTTATACAGGGCCTGATAAGTGTG
>NAOQ01000154.1:64926-83010 GCA_002751075.1 Ichthyophonus hoferi | reverse complement strand
GGGGGGGGGGGAGGGGGGTAAGTAGATAGGGAGAGAGAGAGATAGACATATAGGCTACCTATGTGTATTTGTGAACACATGGTTGCAATGGAAAGATGAGTGTGCATGTATAATAAGACAAGGGAATAGGAAAGAAACAATGTCTCGTGGACCCAATCTACATGTACACAATAGCACCACCTAGGGTATACAACTCCCTGTGCAAGGTATGCGGGAAAGAAACAAGTATATGATTACTAAATATGACAGTTAGTATGTATACAATATTACAGAAAACTACAGGGAGGTGGGAAAGGAGAGTAAGATGGAGGTAGAATCGGCACTGGTAATGGAAAAGATAAATAATAGTATGGATATAGGAGTAGGAGGGAGGGGGAGAGAGAGGTCGAAGTAATATGTATAAAAGAAAAAATATATAACATATATCAATACCAAAACTCCGATAACGCAAAAATAATAGATACGGTACATACTGGACTGGAGGGGCCGGCGGAGGAGGCTGGGACGGAGGAGCAGGTAAGCCGTTCATCAGGTAAGAGAAGGAAAGGTTGCTGTCACTCTTCTTAGGCTGTCTCCATAAAACACCATGTTACATTGGGTTAATATCATGTAAGCAAGATTACCGGTAATACCCTTTTGTCAACCAGTAGAATGTCTTGTCCTCAAAAGAGGCTACTATCATTCGATAGTGAGAGGACAATAAAAAGACAAGGGTGGTACAGTTATATATAAATGTATGGATATACACAGGTCTATGCAATAGAATGTGTGTATGTGTGCATGTCAATGAAGAAAGAGTTTATAATGAAGGGGAAGAAGGAATAGAAGGTAACTATTAGCCAATTCAAACACACAGTAGCACATACAGTAGTATGTCTCTGTTCATGATATTCCTCCAATCGCTTCATTAGACGGGCCTGTTCCTGCTTGGTCTCATCCAATGCCTGGAGGAGATCTCGTTCATATCGTAGATCAAACTGGGGGAAAAGAATATTAGTATGAGATATGCATATAGGGGATGGAACTGGGTACATCACTGACTCTCTATCTATCCGGTTATGCATTTATCTATATGTATGTATATATGGTGTTATCCACCAGTCATAAGTGTCTCTTTATCTTTGTCTTGCCTGAGAACAATTAATAGAAATAAAATTTTAAATAAAAGTGATATGTTGACATAATAAAACTATGACTTCTACACTAAAATACAAGAAAATATAGTATAGGTGGCATTCCTAGGAAGTATATAATGCAAGAAATAGGGGGAGATGTTGATGGGAATAGCGTGTTTATACAAATATATATAGCTATTATATAGAGATATATCGAAATAGAGAGATAGAGAGATATATAGAGATATAGAGAGGAAGAGAGGAAGAGAGATAGAGATATAGAGATAGAGATATAAAGATATAGAGATATAGAGAGGAAGAGAGATAGAGAGATAGAGAGATAGAGATATATAGAGATATATAGAAACATAAAGAAAAAGAGAGATAGAGATATAGAGAGGAAGAAAGAAAGAGAAATAGGGTTATTTAGAGATATAAACAAAAAAGAGATAGAGAGAGAGAGGAAAAGAGGAAGAGAGATAGAGATATATAGAGATATAAAGAAAAAGAGAAATAGAAAGATAGAAAAATATACATATAGAGATATAGAGATATATAGAGACTACTCCTATCTCTTCAATCTGATTCTACCCACTGACATCACACTAATATAAGATTATTATGGTCAATGGGTGGGGGCTATACTAACTAATTCACTTAACGTTAAAAAATATAAAAGGTATATTGGATTGGATTTTAAGTATATGTGCTGGTAGGTGAGTGCAGGTATGTATATATATTTACCAATATAATATTATATATACTTTTATATAACATATCTAATTATAAATATAAAATTGAATATAAAAATATAAAACTATATATATGAACACACAAAGGGAAGTCTTTGCACACTTTATTAAGTCTTAATTAAAACTTATATAGAAGAAGGGAGAATTACCGAGACAAAACGGCAAGTATTGGGTATCTGAGGAGGGGCTGTAATAACCTGTCAATATTAGATTATTAAGAATATTATACTGTAGGATATTATATAGAAGGCCTGGTGAGCTCACTCGAAGTGCCCATGTTACACTACATATACATAAACAAAACACTTATTGAGGGTCAGATGTCCTTGGAAGAATATAGCTTGCCCTAAACTGTATAATAGGACAAAATAACCTAAAGGTTCAACCAGAGAGAAAATAAAGCTCGAGAGAGTGAGTAAGAAAAGGGGCGGTTAGAAAGAATTACCAGGGTAATAGACGGTGTATAGCTGGTAAAAAAGAGAAGGACAGTAGCCAGTTCAAGTGGGGGTGGAAATATATATTGTATACTTCAGTATAAAGAAAGATCCATAAACAATCAAAGAAATGGATGTATAGTGAGAGGAAAGAGAAGATAAAGAGAAAAGGAAGCTTCTACAGTCAGAGAATTTATATGTCCACTTTCTATAACCTACCGTCACCGGGGGAGGTTGACAACGACTTGAAATACAGAATGGAACCCCTTTTAGTGCAGAGTAATTATGATCCATTATCTATAGAAATTTATTACCTAAATAATATCTTAACAATACCTTACTCTACTATTACTTATAATAAATACTATATACAAATAATTCGAAGTATATTATTATGGATTAACATTCCACAAGCTCTGGAAAATTATCAAATCAAGTGCGAGCCTAACCACTCAAAGAAGGCACGGAATAAATTCGGTAACGGAGATACATGATATTAATTTCTATAAATGCTATTTCTATTATTTATTTGATTTTGAGAAACATAATACCCTTCATTATTGGGCTAAATCTAGATTGAAAATTTAAAATATATTGCCACTCCTTTGCCTATCAAGTACCAGTAGAATCAAACTCTCAGGGGTGTAAAATGCCTTTGCCATAATAATAAACTGCTATTATGTGGATTTCCTTAGCCCTTCACCTTATTGTATTATTCTCAATGAAAATTATACGAGAAATCCACGCGTGTAGATACATATAAATTGTTTCTAAACCAACATGCTTAGGCCTTTCGACACTTCAGAAATGAATGTGAAGGCAAGGAATTTGTTAAAGTCAAGAACTGTAGGTCTTGTGATTGCTAGATACATGATATGTTTTCATAGTTGATAGCAGTAGATATGAATGAAACTCTTAGAATACAAGGTGTTGATATTAACTGTGACAGTCATATTGATATTTTAATGCTAAAAGGGATTTTTTTTTTGGTTTGAAAGAAAAGTGATACCACAATAATATAAAATATTTGTAGCAATTAAATATGCTTAATGCTAGGCGTGTTTGTATGATTTTACAATTTAAGAATTTGTTGAATTGTATTATGCATAATTCTTATTGAGAATATATTAACCAAGCAGTATAAACAATATAGAAAAATTAAGTATTAAATACGATATAAAAAAATAGAAACATTCTATGAAAATTTTCTGAAATCTTTACCAACTGTTAGGCCTAAAATAAGTATCTTATACAAGTACCCTCCACCCCTCAGGTGAATGTATCAGCAAACAGAAGCAATGAGATTAATGCAAGCACAAGATCTAAGTGATGTGTAGTGTTTGTAGTAAGAAACCTAGTGAAGATCTTAGGTAAGGTTTTTTTGTTTGACTGCCGCGTTGTATATATATATTGTATTGATGGCTCAGTGTCCGAAGCAATGCCTGACATATTTTTCAGATACTGTATGTGAAAGGAAAGGATGCGGCATTGTAACCACTTAACCGTGCGCAATCACTTTAAATTCATGGTTTTAAAAAATATCTGACTTTAAATATCAATATGCTCATATACAGTATTACATTGGCAGCCAAATTTTAATTGTGTTTGGGTAGATGTGTGATACAAGTATGCCAAAATGGTACGACCATAAATTTTGATTGGGAATTGTAATCGCAGGAACAACTAGAATACGGACTTAAACGGTATTTGCAGCAAGACATGCATCACAACCGAACATATATATATATCACGGGTTCCCAAAAATTAATGGGCAAACGCCCACATAAATGGACAATCCCAGCAATAAATGGACAGATGCCAACAAAAATGGTTATCCCAGTATACAATTTCTCTAGTTAAATAGAAAAAGATATATAATTTCAATTTCCTTTTCATTATCCTATTTTGTTTTGTTTTTTGTTTTTTTTCTTCAAAAAGTCTATTTTTGTTAGGATCTGCCCATTTATTGTGGAAATTTACCCATTTATTTTTAAGAATCCCTGTATTATAGGGTCTGTTTTTCTACATGCAAATACGTTAACAAGTAGAAGTGTTATCTTAACAGCTTTATTTGGTAAATTGTTATGAGTAGAAAGCGTAATGTACATAACGCTCTTATATGTACAATGAATTAGGCCATGAATCAATCAGGAACTAATTCCAGCATATGGTACATAGAAACTTTGTATTCTGAATTAAAACACCTGGCTTGTTAGTTATTATACGCATAAGAGATAGCTAGTGTGTTACCATTCTTTATGGTTTTAAACACGAGTATAATTAGAAAACAATCAAAAAATATGAACCAACCAATCAGCCAGGGCCTGATCAGAACCTCAAAAATTATTGCCCCAAATAACTTGGATTAATCCAATTAACTACGCCCAGGGAACAGCAGAAGCAAGCGAAAATACTAAGATACGTCCATTCGAATTGAATTTACATTCTGGAACAGATCGGAATTGCTTATTTAGACGGAGCATCCCTTTCTATAGATTCTAACTTGACTAAGAGACTCTGTAAATCCTATCCCCAAATGAAACTACAATCATCGACTACTACACTCAAATTCTCGATCCAGTGACAGGGGGCATTCAAGCCTCAGACAAGGACTTGATCTTCAAGTACAATATCCCATCTAACGGGAAAGACCAATTCCAAGGTGCAATACAAAATTATTTACCTTAATCTTCCTATTCCCTTATACTGGTTCAACTGTTGTCTTTAGAGTCCGTTTTGAGGTGTTCCTTATGATCAGTTGGATAGAGTTAATCCAAATGCATGTAAGCTGAATGCAAAAATCTTATCCGAACTGTTTCATAAATAATTATAGGAATTGTGAACTGAAACAATAGTAATAGCAATATTAATCAACCTAACAGCACATTTACACAATGTTTATTTAGCAAGTGAGATGTAATTAGAATGAGGTCTATAACTTAGGAGATCAAATGAATGCTTAATCGGATGATCGGCACTACTGGCAGAAAATTATATATTGGTATTAAAAATAGTTATAGTTGACATACTGTTAGCATACTATGTGGGGTAAAATTTAATAGGTAAGTATATAAATGTCTCACTAGCAAGAAATAACTATTTAGTTGTAGTCTAATTTGGAGATCAGATAGATAATCGTTATAGTAGGTATGACTCAGTTAAAGTCTGAGAGATCAACCAGATGACCACTCTAAGGTCTGATGATATAGATATTATAAAGGGAGTATTCTCTCAATCCCACTCAAGCAAAACTCTATGACCATGGAGTAATACTTCAAATCTGATGGAAAATAGGCAGTATATGAGAGCTTTTGGCGGCAATTTATTCGCTATGAAGATTAATGTAAGCAGTGGGATGACAAACGACTCTACAATGGCAGTTAGCACTGAATTTGAGAATAACAACAAAACGGGGGAAAGTACTGCGGATGATAAAGATGATAATGATGGCAAAACTTTTTGTTATTTTCCCTAGATAAAACTATCTAGAGATTTTTTGCAACCATCCTTGAATTAAGCTTTCTCTTGATGATTTCAATTTTATATAATAGTACAACTTGTGGAGGGGTGTTGTATCAAGTTCAACATCGTGAATGTAGCTTATTAGAATAACATTCACTATATACATACTGGTTCTATAAATGTAACGCTTTTGTTGATTACTCAACAAATATTGGTTGATTCACATCATAGATAGCTTTGACTACAATTACAAGTGTCATAATCACCTATGCCAATATTTAACTCCATACCTCAAACCAAAGACATACTCTGATCTTTTATTACCAAAGGATGCGCTCTAAGTCACATGATATCATACCTAATGTTTTACAAGGGTTGAAAGAATCTATCAAAGTTTGACAAACTTTTTCAGACTAGTTACTTGATCACTTGAGTCTGAAGGCCTTGATTTATTTCAACCGTCTATCTTTGGATATGGTAGTAGTGATGAACTTTTTCTTCGTTGTTTTACAGGTTTTCATAATTAAAACCCTTACAAAAGATTACTCATAGTAAAACAATTTCTTTACTGTTATTAATATATAATGCTAGCACAGGGCCCAGATCCAGTTCAAACCCCTTGCTATATAATTACGAGTGCGAGACGACAATCAAGTCTGCTAATGACATGGTCTATGTACTAACATTCACCCTATGTAAACCATCTAGGCTAACATAATTAACTATATCAGTTGCTAAATAAATATAGTTCTTAATAAGGTCGCTATTTACATCAGAAAAACCTGATCATTCTGTTTCTAAAATTCAGTAATTAAACCGCTAGTCAAATGTAATTTACCTGCAAATTTGCACTGACCCCTAGTTCTAATGAGTGATGCCAGAGTATTAAGTACCGTGATGAGCACCTATCAAACCTTCATAACACTTAGAGATCCAGTATAGATGAAGCAACAAAAATGTATGTATTAATGCTTGAAATCTAAACAGCCGTAGTTCTGGTTCGTGCTAGGCATCTACTCTAATTGTACAACCGACTACTTCGAGTAAATTTATATCCAATGGCATTCGGATTTTGTGTTGAGTGGTTTATTTGTAACAAGTAATTCTTTACTGATTCATTTCACCAATTGATTAATAGTGTTCAGTGTCATTACTTCTATAATTGGCTATTGGTAATGCATATTTATTTCACCTTTAAAATGTCTATAACGATCTGTGACTAATGATTGGTTTGCAGGCTCGCGCTACATGGTTGTATTCAGCTATGAATTTAGGAGGTATTCCTGCCTTAATACGTTTTGGTATGAGAGTGCTAATACCACAATGTGAGCGATCAATGATGGGTGCTCAAGTTTGTATGTATGTAATGAGTATTGACGCACTCGAAAGCGACTAAGAAATTATCAGTTGTCAGTAGGAGAAAGGTCCTCAGGACACCGACGCTTATTTTCAAGTGCTAGTGGAGAACCAGATATTGCTTATTAGATCGTACCTTGTTTATCCTTAACACCAATCCTAAATTGCTTCGGAGATGATTACCAAATATTATCCAATGGTAGCGACACTAAACATACATGGAATTTTCTAACTGCATTGTGCATTGTTCTAAGCACACATAACTTGACTTGCCAATCAATTATCATCTAATTGTGACATGCATGATCCTCTACGAATTTGTTTGTAGTATAGTATAATATAAGTATTTGGATTTGCTTTACTTTATGATTTATGAACAGATGTGATGATATTTATTTGAACTTCTGCATAAAATGACAGCCATTCAGACTTCTACAATAAGACCATTGGAGGAATGGGGTAATGCGATGCCCAAACGGCAATTGCCAACGTTTATGTGCAGTAGAGCGGCATTAATGCATTATTTTCAGATGAAAATAGTTTGAGACAAGCTCGTTCTTGTGACCTTTATCCAATAATTATTAAGATAATGCCATTCAGGGGTGTTTCAGGCATACCGTCTTTCGGGGGTTCACCGAAAGCCCTTTTATTTAATATTAGCTGGAACTTTGTAGAAGGCCAGGTTGGCTTCTTTGGTGTCAGTGTGTTGGGATGGCAACTGGGTCCAAAAATTGGAAATGGTAATTCGATTTAGAAATGGGTAGCTGCATCAGTAAGAGGAATATTTCATCTCTCCAAAGTCAACAGGGGAGTGCCATGGTTAGATGTGTTGCTACTGGTGATGATGACCGTTTGAGAATTATTTATTGTCAAGAACTGAAAAATAATTCAATAAATCTTTTTACTACTTAGTATGGGCCTTTATCTAAGACTATCATAATTCAATCCACGAGAATAAGAAAGAAAACCTATTGTTCATTTTACGTATATCCAGTGAGTCATGCTGATAAAAATTTATTCTACCAGATGCTCTTTGATTGGCAGGTTTAGATTTCACCAACTATTTTAGCAGATTATACAATACTTACTAATAATATTGAATAATTACAACTATATAAATAAATACCTAAATTAACCAAATACTCATGTTTAAACAAAACTGAAAATAATAATAAAGGACTGCTGTCCACCCATTCAAACAATATTTTATTTTTTTATTTTTTTATATATAGAAAATCGAATATATATATATATATATAATTTCAAGTATCTAGAATCGTGGCTTTGCCCGTGCTTAGTTAATAGCCGAGCTAAATATACCTATCCCAGGATATCCTAGTTAATCATTTTGTGTTCAGGTTAGATGTCTAGATTAACTATTGCTAATACTTGAATTTAGTTGGCTATGATAGCAAATTTAGTATATAGCTAATTAAATGCTAAGTTCGATATGCTATGTGATAGGAACTTGCAGCACTGGTTTTGAAATAATGTAATAATTTGATACTACCTTGTTTAAATTATATGTATGTAGTAATCTTGTAGTGTATGTTAACCCATGTAAAGTCTACGGGGATATAAAAATTTCGCCTCCAGAGAGTTGCTTCCGGCTATATGTTGATTGGTATGGGATCGTAGTGTACGATGGGCATTGGTTCAGATATTGTTAATCCTGTGGTTGTAGTGAACGTCTTAAAGTAGTGTTATAGTATATGATACGATATGATGTCGTGTTAAGATGCAATAACTAGATACCCGATATTAAAGATAGTGGGGGTTATTTTATATTAGTGATAAAGACCATCGACCTATTGCTTTTCGTAAGTGAACGTCTAATTAATTTAGTAATGAGTTCACATAGTTTTTTAAGGAATGTAATGTAAACATTAATTCAGATATTTTACGAGCCATTCCGCCATCGGTTAGGGTTTTATCAACACCCCTTAGATTACTATCAGTATTGTGTGTCTGACAAAAACATTAAATGATATGATAACCGTACTACTCGATCTGGGCTATTTAAAAAACATCTACCAAGAGGCTTAAGTTGAATTTGGACCAGTGAATTGGTGATAGATTAGCGGGCGATAATTTTTGTTTTGCTGTCGTAACATTTCGTATCAAAATTACATAATAAAAAGCGTAATAAAACCATAAAATAAGGTTATGACAGACCAATTTTATTTCAAAAATCAATATATATATTCTCATTATATAGCTATTATTAGGAATTTGAATAATAATAAATTTACCGAATATACCGTCAAAACCAAGTCAAATTTAAGACTATTTCTATTATATATAACCATATTTAGAAAAACTAATTACAACATGATACATTTTTTGTATTTTTTAGTTTTGAAAATTGAAAATTGGTAATGAACTTTAAATTTCCACACTAAGTCAGAAGCCTGTTGACACTTGATATTGTGACATTTAATGCCACATAATTCGGACACACAAATACGAGGATCCTCGTGCATCCTGACAATGTATAGCCTCTGACACGGTAGATCTATTTCCAATAAAACGCAATAAAAATTTATTTTATATTATGAGTGTTAAATTTGCGTATTTCAAAACTGGGCGTGGTTGAAAAATAGCATTTACAAATATATTTTGAAATGGTTTTGCACAGAACAACCCTCCGGGTCGTGCCTATGATTATGGACCAATTGAAGCATAATGAGGAAAAGGCATCTCTATTTTTCTCTTTAATTATATGCTACCAAGGTTTAAATCGGGGTTTCAAAATAAAAAATTAAAGAACATAACTTTCAATGATCAAGTAATTAACCAGTTAGTAATATGGACTCGGCCTTTAGCAATCTCGAGGTAATCGGTCGTGTACAAACACCTAACCGATTCGTGTAAACTCGTGTTTTGCTCTTTAATCAGATTAGGCGCTAATTGCCAATCAAATATGATATTTAATGTTACATCAATACTTAAGTCCAGAAACGCCTAAAAGATGCAAGATTTCCTCTTTGAAAATATGAGTGTTATGATTATATTTTATAAGTACAAGTTGTTAGCAAAGCGGGAGCGCATCATGTTACATTCCTATCTATACCAATAAATTTTACCAAAAATATTGACCTCAGTTGTTCAAAAACAAAACATTTAATAAATAAACAAATGATAGCCATGATCGATCCTAATGGCTCAGCAAGCTTTATTAATTCGCAAAAAGCTGATACTTGTTTACTGAAATTAAATATGCTTGTTTTTTCAAAGAAACTACTATGGCTAACTTTATTGGATGAAAAGGATAAGTACAAAAAAATTCCCGAGATACTAAGTACCAATATTATATAAATAACATGACATCATTATACGCAATTATTTCTAATCTATCCTGATAAGTCGTGAATAATTCCAATTTCTATGTGCTTTTGATGTTGATTCTTTAATTACATTCCAATCACGACAATTTACAACATTATAACCAATCTGAATGCAATTTGTTGAACTATGCATAATCTATATATAAATAAAAATGTCATAAAAATAAGGTAAATAATATATGTAATTTCCTTCAATGATAATAAATGCGTCTTTGAATGCTGCGCTATAATATCATTATCATCTTTATATACCCAAGGTGAAGTTATAAATAAAGAGCATCATGACTTGATTTAGACGTCATTATCACCTAAATAATTACGTGACCTAAATCCAATTAAAGGTTTCTCCTCTTGTGCCCGGTTACATTCAGATCTTATATCTTTTGATTGGTTCCCAACAGTCATCAATGCTAATGGTGATTGGGTGGCTTGACAGGGGCGCCTAATAGCTTCGAGGAATAAACATAAAACGCCAGCCAAGCGCTTAAGTGCACATTTTTATAGAATAATTAAATAGCATAACTAAATGCATTTTCCTTTAGTATTTTATTATTACTTTCTATAATAATTGGCAAAATGTTATGATGGAAATTGACCCCTTTAGTTACGCTGATATACCGATGACTCATGGCTCATGTCGCCACTGTCATGCACTAACGAGAAATAGTCATAAAATAAACAAATGACTGCGACTCTGTAGGGAAACTCAAAATCATTCACATAAACACCTATCCATCTCGTTGGCTTGTGGTCTGAGGCACTGCGTGTTGATTAGCTATCCTGCACACTTAAACCATAATAGTCCAATAAGAAGAGTGTATTATCATATATTTAAGAATTGCATTATTGTTACATTTATATTGGCTAATTGTCATTAATGTTTATTAGAAAATGAGAATGTTTGTACTAAATTGAACGTATAAAAAAGCCAGCGTGCCTGTAAATTAATACAATATTTTGTGTTGTTATAAATGGGGTGTCTTCAGTATTTCCGAAAAATACAACCCGATACTTAATTGCTAAATATCTTGAGTTAAATTAACGTATACTATATGAGTCTTTATTGTAATTGTTTTCAATAATGACCGCCTCATATGCATCAGAATTGTTACCCAAAAATGGGCTAAATACAAAGCGTCTGCATCAGCGCCCTATAAGCGGCAATAGCTCGACTGACTCGTTTGGCCGCCCAGCCCTACTTAGTCTTAAAATGAAGACTAAGTGTTGTAGTGATGGAGTTAACCAAGTTATCCAAGGGATTCGGCCCCTCGTACTTACTAGGGTTGAATATAACCGAAATACAACACGGTTGGCTGGTAGCGTGGCTGTTAAAAATGACAAGACACAAGGAAATCTTCCGGTTCGCGTTTTCGTCCGTTACTCAACAAATGGGTGGAAGACGTATGCTGATGTCGACACCCATTTTCTATGCGAAAGGCAGTTTTCAGATGATGAAGAAGATGCCGAGGAGTACGAAACACGTACTGGTGCATCTCTTCCGGGGCGTAAAGGTGTTGACTTTTATGCTTTTTCCATTCGTCTCGGCCGCATGATACTTGGCCAAGGTGTTGAGTTTGTTTTGATTTATGAAGAGGAAGGAGAAGTTGTCTACCGTGACGATGAGGTGGACATGAGAAACACCGCAGAAATGGTGCTTTCTTCGGTTGATATTAAGAATGCCTATGTATTTTAAACTTTATGTTAAATGACCGGGGCTTAAGGCATTGCAGTAATATGGCAAGATGTCTTGCCCATCTGATGTATTTTATTACTTTTTATTTTGGTTTTTTTTTGAAGTAAATAACCACTTCGTGGATTAGAATATTGGTTTCGGTGAAAATTTGTTGAAAGAGACTAGCATCTTTATATTATAAAATTATATTACGAAAAAGGGTAATCATATCCCGAAGAATATGCAATCTTTTGTCTCTGATTATATATTGGTTTTTTTTAAAAAGAAAAGGTAGCATAATTAAGACGGGTTCAAGCCAGAGTATAATAAAGGCACAATCTTTATCATTTAATTCACACTGTGTAAAATGTTTTGTTTGATTTATACGGAGACTTTTGAGTATGTCTATTTATTATTGCAAGCTAGGTAGAGTAACTTGGAGTTATTGCATTGAGCTAATCTTAGCCTTCAGGCACTCGAAGTTAAGGAGATACGATACTGGAAAAATAGGCCAGTGCACTGTAACCTATAAATTGTTTAGATTGATGAATTGAATTTTTTTTTAGATACTAGATTACTCAGTTTGCCGTTCATGTGTTTACTCGAATTGGGTTAATTTTTCCATATCCATTGATATAATAAAGCAATGCGTGTTGCATCATGCATATTCTTCACCCTTGTTGTATATCAGAAAGTTCAATATAGTGGGTTAAAATGGTCCATAATAATAAATAATTGTAGGTCCTAGTTGTTTAATAATACATTTCAAGCTTGCATCAATTAAGCTGTTGGGGCCTCAAAGTTTGTGTGGTTAAAATAGAATGTATCCCGGGCAATAACAAGGAAAACATTTCATTTCTGTATATTTGATATACCAGTGCATTAATAGTTAATATTCTGAGTTGGGCTGTCGAACTGTATGTATCAGAGCACAGATTATGTTCCAATAGAATATTATGAATAGGAGAGCCAACCAGGAACGGCAGAACCGACCTGTTCACTACAATCGGACCAAGGATTATCATAGAGACGGGACGTAAACATACTGTAAGAAGTGCTCACATACGGGGCGTCCGATTACTTAGTTTAGACTTCAATGAAATCCCCATTTGCTCCGCTATGCCGCCCATGATATAAAGAGAATAGGTGCAAAATTTCCTTCATCCAACTCTTCTTGAAAGGACCAGAGCACTCAACCTTTGATGTAAATATTAGTTAATGTACATACATCTGGTTTTTAATGTCGAACCGGGGAGTTGAAAAAAGAGCTGTATTGATAAAAACTATAGAAAGAACATATATTAATAACCTAAGTAAGGTATTTTGAATGGTAGTGCCAGATTATGCTGGACTTAAACGTTGCTCATAGGTATAAAACCGATGAACATCTCTGTTCCATATGTAGGCACTGTGAATAACATTAGCTCATTATTTCCTTATTTGTATCTGGTCGAATAGTTGATATCTTACATTGTTACATTTAACCTAAAAGGATTTACGTATTTTTCGTGTGTCCTATGAGCCGTACTAGTTATATGTATGATCTGTGCACACGTAACTGAAATTCCATTGGTTATATTTACGGAGATTTTTAATTTTTAATTGGCCTTTAGTTCGTGAGTCTGGAAGATATACCTAGAAGGTTTAACTATATGTCCTTTTTTAGTTGTACTTCCTCCAGCATATTTTTTAAATAATAAAATTACATATATCCAAGTTTCATACATTTAAAATTGCACGGCACTTTTAATATTGGTTAAGTATACTACTATTTAATTCTTAATTTGCGCATAATCACATCTACACATGAGCCGGTGAGGTGAATTGTATCTTAATTCAAATTAGATAAGATGAAGTGTTTGGATCAATCTGAGCCCAATCTGAGCCCCGATTGCCACCATTTTTCAGGGTTAGGGATAGGCATTCTAACTACTACTCCATGGGACATCACTACCGATGAAACGTTCACCAAGATGTCCTAAAGCACTCTCTTGGCCAGTGAACTCTATTGGTATTATCAAGGAGTAAAGCGTTTTCCCATTTACTTGTTTATGAATCTCCATTCGGTCTCTGCTAGGCCTAGTGATATTGACAGGACCAGGATAGACCGCTTATTCCTAATGGAGCTGTAAGATATACAATTCTGTAGTGATCCAGTAATTAGGAGGAAATGCAAAATCGCTCAAATTTGATATTTCCCACCTAATTGGTGTAATGATGATATAGACAGCCATCATCTCCTTTTGAAAATATAATTCTAGAAAAAGGAATATAAACTTCGTAATAATACACTTTGTAGTGTAGTTGCCATAGATAAGTTTGTCTGATCGAAAACATAACAGGTTTATCAAAAGAACCTGAAGTTCAAACATATATACTTCCTGTTGGAAATGATAAGTAGAGAAAAGAACGTTCCTTTGTCCTATATTCGTTTAGAAGGAGAGAATACCGAATTAAGTGTCGTTTTAAGGTGTCCCTTTGCATACATGGAATAGAGATCTGCTAAGATACCTTTTTATTATTAAACAAGTTAGCAGGACTTGCAATATGCAGGATGCCTAATATATGGCTTAAAGGCGACGCAGCTCAGGTAATATATACTTGAATGATAGTATTTCTATGGCAGTGCATTTAGATACAAGATCACGCTTTCTATGTCCCACTAATACCTAATAGGAGGCATGTTAATTATGCAAGTATGGAGTTGGCCCACATTTCTCACCCACCAATAGGAAGTTGTTATTAAATTGATAGGCAGTCGAATAGTTGAATGTCAACTAAATTGAAAGCTGTAGCTACGTTACCAAGGCAATTAAGTATTAGAATAGAAACGAGAGCCTCGGAACAAAGATTACGAACATTTCAGTTTTCCTTGACCGAAAACAACTAGTGTAGGCGAGAGTTAATTGCTCATGAATTAAATAATGAGATTGCCATACTAATATAGCCGATAGGAACAGAAAGAACTTCACTTGCAGTGAACAATGAGGAGAATGAGCCCATCAGACTTCTACTAGCAAGGGGAACCAATTTGAACTTAGTCATCACTTAGAAGGAGACAGTTATCTTACACAGGCGATACTGTCAGATTTCCCAAAATTATTAATCACATACACATCACTGATTTTATAATATCATCAGCGTCTTGCATTGATTTGAACACTGAAGCACAACACCATAATCTTATTAATATTCCCTGGACATTAATCATAAGGCATAATAGGGGACGGTGCTAGCATATGTTTATATACCAAGAGTAATATTACGATGTAAGCCTTAGTTTCGCAATCGACGATTGAAGACATATGTATAATCATACAGTGGTCCTACACATTGATCAACGATATCTTGCTAAACTTGAGATCCGTTCGAGCTTTATTTATTTATAGGTGGAGAGACGGCAAATATTTCAGTAATGAAGGTAAGTTGGAGATACAATCCTTCATAAGATTATTACTCAAGTTAAATACCAAATCAGTGTAACCTTGTTCATCACAAGTAGTTAAAAATAAAAATGTTGAGAAACAAGCATAAACATGCATGTAAAGATAATCCAATATGAAATGGGAAACTATTACTAAAACATGAAACTATCCATCAAGGCAGACACCTTATCTATCCCCATGTCAATCGCTCCACGTGGTCTGTCTTTCGCTTTGTGCTTCGAATAAATCCTAAAAACTGTAACTCTCCAACGGCTCTGGCAAATCTGACTTGTAGCTGTTGCTGCTGTGTCTTTCTCTGTTCTTTCTCCTTTATGTACTTTTCGGTTTCCTTCTTGCTTTCCTTCTCGGGTTTTTTTTTTTGTTTGGTTCCTTTTAGTGCATTCAAATCATGATTTTGCTCGGCTTCTTCCCAATCAAAGTTAGGTGCTACAATATATGAGAATGCTTGTAGCCAATCATAAAGATTGACCAACCTTCCACACTCAAGTAATAGGCGGTATATAATACACAGATCAGGTAAATCAGGTGAAATATCCTCCATATTGTTGGTAGACGAAGCATCGATAATTTTAGAATTGGAAAGGTAACGGCCAGGACGGGCAAAGGCTGTCTGAAGAACAATACGGTGTGCTGCTGACACTTGCTGTTTTACGTGGATGCTTGGCTGTGAGGTACATACATAGGAGGTCATAGGTTGGGTAAAGTATAGAAAGAGGGGTAAATGAGAAAGCCGTCAGAGGGTGATTAAACAAAAAAAGAGTAGGTAGGACATACCATTTTGCACGTGCTCTTCCTTTTTCTAAGAAAGAGTAAGGAGAGGAGTAGTTTTAAATTACATTTTTAATAATGCACACTCTGCACACCCTAATACAAACCTGATAGAATCCAATCTCATACAGGGGCTGATGCATTGGCGCCACCAGGTGGGCGCGAAACATGCCATCTAAAAGCTGTTTTTAACTACTGGTCAGTCTATTGCAAAGCAGTACCTTACAAAGGTTATATTAAACAGAGAGGGTATTGATACAATACCTTATTGTTGTATTTCTCCAGTCAATATATACTCAAAGCCTCATACATAAAGGAATAATGAGATCGACACCAAGAGGAAGAAAAATACTTCCAACATCAAGAAAGAAAGCCTTAAGATACGGATTAACATATAGAAAATATTAAAGAAGAACGTTTGTGTATAGGACCATTGGTATAACCATTCATATAGGAGGAGAATAGCAAAGTAATGGAGAGTATACTAGGCTTGATTGTATAATTCAACCTAGACAGAAACAATAATATCCATGGCGAAAGAAAGAAGTAAGTAAATAAATATAAATCCATCGAAATCCGATGCTTTTAAAATAAACATGAAGAGAAAAAGAGTGCATTACTGAGGAGAGGGAGAAAGGCAGGGTCACATACCTGCACGGCTCTCTCTCTGACAGTTTCAAAGCGAGTGCGTGCATGGGTACCCTTGACCCAAACTGCATCCAATCCAGCCGACCTCAGTAACTCCACTCTGCGCTTTTTGTGCAAACTCCAGCCATGTTTGCGGGCCTCTTCATCACCGGTTACCCTATAGGCGTTATATGTTTGATATGAAAATGATTTCGTGAGGGAGGAGGGTAGATCGATGAAAAAAAAAGATACGCTTAGAGAAAAAGTTTAACATATGTAGAAAAGTTTTTTTTTAAAAAAAGGATAAAAAACTAAGAGAGAAAGAGGTATTTAGCAACAAGAAAGCAAAGATGGAAAGGAAGCCCAGTAGGCAAGTGAATTACTGCTAAGGTTTTATGGGACCATCAGTTTCTTCAAAACCACATGATGCATTATAGTGCATATATCTGTTTTATGAGATGGAAAGAGAAAAAGAGGGAATCCAAATTGAGAGGTTGTTTTTTTTTTTTTTTTTGAAACGCATGTAGTTATGTGCATATCTATGCGTTGCCCATAAAAACATATGGATCCAAGCAAAGAGTTCAATCCAGGTTGAAATAGTAAAGCTATTCGCTTTAGTCAAATATCCATGTAATACTTACCCAAATACAGCCTGGGCTATAACTGGATTTTTCTTCATCTCCATACGTGTACGTGCCCCTCTACGCCCACTAGTATCCTGTGAATTCTTGTCTTGTTTTGTGGTCCCTGTGTACTTATTGTCGTCTTCAGTCACAATACTCGAGCCGTTGCTATGGCCAGCATATGAATCATTGTTATCGACATCATTTATATCCTCATCTGTATCTCTATCATCGTCTTCCTCATTGCCTGTACGTGTTAGCTGTAGGAACAAAGGCGTCAGGAAAATCTATAAAGAATGGGGACATATATCTTAAGAAGGAAAGAAAGTGGGCTCATGGGAGAAATAAAAATATAATTATATTTCGTTTCTTACTAATAATAATAATCACAGTAATAATAATGGTAATAATAATAATAATAATAATAATAATAATAATAATAATAATAATAATAATAATAATAATAATAATAATAATAATAA
>NAOQ01000154.1:51283-64398 GCA_002751075.1 Ichthyophonus hoferi | reverse complement strand
ATAATAATAATAATAATAATAATAATAATAATAATAATAATAATAATAATAATAATAATAATAATAATAATAATGTCGTGAGGATAGCATAAATAAAAGAACTTGTGATCGTGGTAGGAAAGGCATGCATACAATCAGGAAAAGAAAGGGCAAATGTGGTTGAACATGGTGCATGTATGAGTGTACGTGTAGGCATTATATAATGCACGTAACTGGGTGATATCTTGGAATAGAAAAAAATAAAACAATAAGAAAGGAAGTAGCCTTAAGCAGTTGTATACAGGACTAAGAGCATAGAGATAGGTATAAGCCAAAGAAAAATGTAGGAAGGGAAGAGAATGCGTAACGAAGTAATTAATCTCAGAAAATGTAAGAAGTGATCGTTTATGTTTCTTTCGATATTAACCATAAGTATAATTACAAAATAAAAGAAAGAAAAGGCTTGGGGACAATGGGATAGAGAGGGGAGGGACTAAGATATTTACATATTTTATGGGTAGCAACAAATGAAAGAAGAATGAATACACGAATACACAACTAAAATAATAACACTCCCACCTTAAGATGCTTCAAACGGTTGATCATTTCCACTATAGCTTGCCTCTCCCGTTTTAAAATACAAATATTCCCTCTACTTTCATCACTTATCTCCGATCCAATTTTTTTATTCTCCAATGGCCCTATCCCCGCCAGAGCTATCTCGCATTTCTCTAGCACCATTTGTAATTGATCGTGATGGCAAGCCTTTAGGGCGGTCATAATAGTATTGTAATCATCATAGTTGACCATATCTTCCTCTAGACAGGCTTGATGTAGTGACTGCATTGAGTGGCCTAGAAGTTCTAGTTTCGGACAAAGTAAAGTCAATGTGTGAAGGCATGAGAGGGCTGGGCGAAGATACTGGCGGTAAGAGAAGAGAGAGCGAAGAAGGGTCTCCACAGCAGAGCGCATAGCATCGTTATCTTCTAGAAGGGCTATTTGTTGCCTTGGATTGTTGTGAAGAGACTCAACGTATTTCCTGTGGATTGGGAATTAGGGTAAAATATATGAGTGGGACTCTAAGCGTAGAGTGATGTCGTTAGTATACAGGTAAGATAAGTCAAGATGTATATCTTAGAGCATATATAAAGGCATGCATGTGGGCATGTACATATGTAAGTATTTATTGAAGTAACATAGTTCATGCTCATAAAATATCAATGTATAATCATATATGCCTATATGTGTACATTTACTACCTCGTGAATGAATCGTCCAAACCTGTCCCCAAGACAGATTTATCTAGCTTCTCTACTCTTTGGCATACATCATTACTAATATATTATAATCCACAACCTTCATCCCATATGCATAAGTATATAGTAATATTTTATAAAAAATACAGCAACCCACATATAAACAACGTATTAGCCTACCTGAACGAAAGCATAGATCGCAATTCCTCAAAATGTTCGTTCGTTAGTAACTTACAGGCAGTTGGTACGTCCTGAACGCAAAGAAAACTGCAAGCATTTTCCTTAAAATGGTCTAATAGCATCTGTTGCAGGGTCTGTTCAAATCCAGCAAGAGAAACACTGTGATCGCGAAACCTATTATTCAACAAACTATAGGCCCGGGCGCCAAGCCACAAAGGATAACGAGAGTCAAGTAGAAGATGCTCGGCTACATGTTCAAGTGTTTGGGTTGCAGTATGAAATGCGAATCGACGTGTAGAGAGATGGGAAATTGCAGACCGTGAAAGTTTTGAATGAAATGTTTCAAAAGTGGTGGCAAGTCCAAACAGAAATACAATAGGTATCCCTCCAGAATGTAGGATATTGGCAGATAAAGCGATGAAATCCTCAACAAGACGTGGTTGAAAGCTTTCAAAATCCTCAAACATGATAATAACAGGTTTCCTAATGTTAGCTTCTAGAATTTCAGTTGTACCATTTCCCCCTATTGTTGCTGGGTACTGCTCGTTGTACCAGTGTTGAAGGATAGAGAAGTCAGGTGCAGTCAAATGAATATTTGCTTTAGTATTTGGTTTAGCCTTTCCCAACCCTTTACCTTCCTGTCTCTGCTGGTCATCCTCATCTTTTACCTGTGCAAACATAATCTGCTCAAATGCCTGCTTTATCGATGTCTGCAAATTGTTGCAACCATTGCTGCGTAGCCTGGCAATGTGTGGTGTAACTAGAGTTAATAACTCATCTGCCAAATGACCAAAAAACATTTCGTGATCCGGAATATTGGCCCCTATTGCAACAAGGGCCGTGGGTACTTCAACATATGCTGTGGTAGATAGGCCGCCCAGTGTTTCTTTCTTAAAATGGCAATTAGTAGCAAACGAGCAAACTGCGCTAAACATTTTTTCATTTAGATCTGTAGCTAGTGTTTGTAATTCTTGTTCCATTTCCCGCCAATGCCAATTATACGCATTGAATCTTGCTTGTACATGTTCTTGACTCTCTTCAGCGCTGATACAAGTAAATCCACCAAAATCATCTCCGTTTCCTTCCTGTTGTGATGTCTTGTGTTTGCCGCCTTTGTGCTTTCCTGTACTTACCTTGCTGTGTACAGGCTTTACAAAGAAACATGCCTTGGCCAGCCGTTCCTTTCGGGATTGCTGTACTGCTTCTTCAACCTCCATATCTATATAAATAAGTCCTAATAACAGTAGAACGTTGTTTTTTCCAACATAACTAGCTATATACTTACTTTACTATGATATTGTTGCACAAACCAAACTTACAAGCCAGCTTACTTCCCTCATAACAAACTGTGGTGCCTACACGCTATATTATGATGATTATGATGTATACTCGATTCATATTTGATTGGTTAGATTTGGCGCCAAAATAAAATATTATTATAAACAAAAGATTTATACATAGAGGATGGACGCATTTATGCTAAAGATCATCGGAGGAACTATTTGTTATCTGTGAAAACTTATTAAACGTTTTTAAGCTTTTTCAGCATACATATACATATTTTTGTTGTTTTAATATTAATATGAATGGTATTATAGCCTTATTATTAGATTTTGAAATGGCTGTTAATATTATTGTAATTACTGTTTATTGCTATTGGCTGCATTATGTAAGAGTACATATTTGAATTGTCCATTCCGTTCCAGGTATAATCCACCCATAAACACATCCACTTGCCTTAAAGCACCACCACAATTATTATAATAGCATTCTTAGTAAACAAAAAATAAGAAATTGGGTACTAAGCAAATGCTTGTCCTCTCTTCTGAGGGTATATGTGCTCTAGATAGAATGACACATGTAGTCATCATGGCAGGCAAGAAAGCAGTAACAATGATTCCAAAAAGCCATCAAATGCCTATCATATAATATAGCGTCATAGAATATAATATAATAACTGTAAGAACCAATGAATCGACATTCTACTGAAAAATGAGTTACACTAAGC
The DNA here is from genome assembly GCA_002751075.1 of Ichthyophonus hoferi. Lineage (NCBI taxonomy): Eukaryota > Ichthyosporea > Ichthyophonida > Ichthyophonidae > Ichthyophonus > Ichthyophonus hoferi. The sequence goes on along the minus strand of NAOQ01000154.1, from coordinate 60,975 downwards.
ATGATTACATTTTGTTTAGTAATGAAATTCCATGTGATAGATTTTCCAAGAGTCACAAATCTCTATCACTTATTCAACAATATTCTTTGAAATATTTAAATAAATTGCATTTATGTGAAGCTTATTTTGGTATTAAACTGCATGTGCTATTTGACTGACAAAGATTTGAATAGGTGCTCGTCCTTTGATTTTGGAAAAGAATACAATATATTGATCTTGATCGAGAGTTAATACCATTGGTGGTCCTCGAAACAAAAGCACTATTGGCAGCCATTGCCATCTATTTAGTACAAAAATAAAGCTACTGCAGTTGAGCTTAAAGAAACATTGTTAAGAGCCGCCAATTTTTCTTCCTAAGTAACTTAATGGTAAGTACATTCAATTCAAGCGGTAGTCTTCTAGTAATAGATTGAAATGCACATTTTCTTAGGAAACGTTAATTTTTTTAAAAAAAATGAGGCTCTAATCGGTGCAGTGTTGTGGAGTCATTGCTGGAGGATGGGTGAAGAGTTATTACATTACGTCTCACGCCCAATAAAAGGCGCCCCAGTCTACATCAATTGTGAAGCCCTTGTCTTTTCACCTTCGTGGGTAACCAAATTGTCTTCATTAAGGTTAATTTCAGTGTAGAGATGATTTTATTAGCATATTTTTAAAATTAAAATACTTGACCGAGTGTGACCAGTACGTAATTTATGAGCTGTTGCAGACATCCCATAGATTACAAGCATGTGGTCCATATCGTATCATACAAAAGCTTCAGGAATATTTTGGTGAAGGCATTATGAAAAAATATATATAAAGTAAATACTAATAGTGAAATATGTGTATGTAGCAAAAATTACTTCCGATGTTATTTGGTTAGGTGAGCTTTCTAGGCAATATTCTTAAAAACCAATCGTTAATCTAGAACTCCAATCAGACAAAATTATTTTATGGAATGCAATAAGATCTATAATGCAATTAATACAAAAACAAATACCTCTACACATATAGCATCACAGGCCCTGAATTAGGTTAATGCCTGCATAATAAGTAAATATACAATCCTCTACAGTAATTATTAAAGATTTTATGTAACTTCAAATGACTGAGCTACAGAAGATGCTATAATTATAAGTATTTCTGACTAATGTGTAGACTAAAGTATAATATATTACAGCTAATAGCATAATAAATTTGAATCTGAATGAAAAGTCACATTGAGTTACATAATCAAATTAAAGTAAGAGTTATAATATTGCAAAGTGATGTAATACTATCGTGTTGCTAACAATAGAATCCAATACTCTAAAGCGATATAAAATAAATCTAACAACCAATCTCATGATGCTTTAAAACAAGATCGCAAAGATTTGATACTAGCAGATCTAGTTTGGAATATAATTAAGGGCAAATCTGAATTGTGGTGACTTGATAGCCTTGGATTTCCATTCTGTATAAGAACATTTAATGGTCTACTTTAAAACAGAGTGTATATAAATGCTGACATCTATATAATGATAATATTTATTAGATAAAACATTGCAAGGAAATACTCCTGCCATAATACCAATTATTATTATATATGGCCTGTTTAACAAGAGACTTTCTGATAAACCTGAAAATACAATAAGAATTATCATCTTCTGAATGAAGAGAGCGGTGTGCTTTTTAAAGATTAAAAATGCATTTACTACCAACGTGGTAAAGCTCTAATGTTATTAACTTACTAGAATCTAATTTATCCTGCATGATACATACCAATACATTGATGAGCTGGATTAACGTTGACTTCCTGGCTAAAACAAATCAAGCTATATATATTGTTTATATTATATTATCAACTTTGCCAATCACCTGGATTGAATGTACTTATGGATGAGAATTAGCATGTGTACACGTAATTAATTTTATCAGATGATAGTAGCTGATCATTCAATCTTGGTATATAGTATTTTGGATTTTAGGTGGTAGCATGCACTAGCCAAGAATTGGTAGGTGCAGGCATGGTCGAGAGGCTTACTAGCCACTTCCTTAATATTCTTTCGTGCAATAATTAAAGATGTATTCCCCACAATATTCTTCTTCATCTTTTACTCACTTATTTGACAGGTTCTCGCGACCCTGTTTTCCGTACGTAATTTTTTTTTGATTACACACTACTTATGCGGCTAACTCTTATAGATGATGTGTTAAGGAATTTACCCTCATTATTTTGAAAAGATATACTCAAGATTATATGTATTTAAATGTGTGTATACTATTCATGCATATTACTGAATCTTTATTTAGACGAGAAATGCCATCACTGAACCCATTTGGCATCAGAGAGGTAACTTTTTGACCAAATCATATTGAGGTTATTCTTGGCTTAAGGAATAATGTTTATTCATATGAAATAGGCCAAACTCCATTTGGAAGTAATTGGATACAATAGTCGGCTAAACAAGTAATCTTCCTCTGATGGCCTAAACTGCATACTGTGCTATATATGAATGAATTTAGAGTAGAGATACTAAAAAGCAGGAAACATATTTGTTGATCACGTGTATACAAACTCCGATGCTTTATCTAGCTACAAAGACCAACCTTTACAACGGAATCACTTGGAGTAGTATACTATATATAGGCTATTAAAATATTTCAACTTTTGCCTGTGATTATGGAGACTTCTCATCGTTGGCAAATCGAGTACAGAGATTCTGATGCCCACATATTATGGTAGGGGTGCTATTGAAGTAGCCAGATTTTATGATAAATGTGCATGACATTTTCCTGAATACAGCGGGATAACGAAAATTCGAGATGACTATCTGTAGCAAAAAATAGGAATTGTGACTATGACAAGGACATTTTTCAAATTTGAAGGCAAGCCTGTAAACCTTTGAAAATATTTTTTAGCTAGCACGTGTACGAGAAATATACACTATTTGGTAAATTATAAAGATCGACCAAGTTCGTAGACATTTGGCTCGGTAACGTTTAACAAACCATACTTAAATGGTGCGGTTTGTTTGTTTGACGCCTAACGAGAACTATTGGATAAATAGAGATTGGATACTATTAATAAAAATATTGATCCAGCTTGCGGAGCATACGATAGACTATAAATCGTATTAGAGTAATTGTAGATAGAAATATAGGAGAAAATGCCATAATATATATATTTTTTTGCTATATTATTATATATACGCTAAATTTGAATGAAAAACAATTAAATTTATTGACTATAAGCTGATAAAAATTTCAAAAAATATAAAGAATTACAAAGTATACAGTTACTTTTTATGGATATTCTTTGAATTGTACATACAAAAATATTTGCTGGACCCTTCTGGAAAGGTTAACGTTTAGTAAAATAGTCAGCTAATAAAGCGTTTACAATTCAGTTTAGTTTGTTTCAAAATCATTTTTCTGATACGTTTCAATTGTAGATGGAGAAGGCAAACAACATGAACTCATTTAAAAGACTACAATGTTTAACCTCCTCCATCTACATAAATGGTGAAAATCAAGATTTGTCACACCGGGGTAGAGCCCTTAAAAGGAAGAAGTAATGCTTGTTTTTTGGATTTCAGAAACAAAACATACGTACTTTGTTATCTGGGCAATCTATTATCGGTCCTCCGATTTAAGCTAAAGATTGTAGAAAAGCCACTGATAACACCGCTGAGTAGGAGATAATTGGTATAAGCACGTAATAATATTAATACAAATTACGATGTATTATTAAGGTGGGAAAGACTAAACATTATTTAATCCCTGACTTACTGGTGATTACATTGGTTAAACAGCATTTAAATAACTTTAAAATAGTTAAAATATAGGGCTTTTCTTATGTACAAGAATACTATGCATTATTGAATGCAGGTATTATTAGTTTTATTAATATATATATGATATATATTTTCTATAAGCATATTCTCAGATATCCTTACATCTCTTTATACTTACTTATATTTGCAGATATAAATAATACATATATTTACATTAAAATATATTAATATAAAATATCTATTTATAGATCATACTATATACTCACCCACACATTACGAAAGACCGAGTTATTTATTATTAAGTCTAAATGTACTTATATTGTATATATTCTACCCTACCATGAGTTATTATTCTCACTGCTATTAAATTAATTTTTCAATGCCTTAATATGCCAAGTTATAGGACAATCTTCTAAAAAGCGCAAGCATTCCAACTCATTTATCACAAACAATTTCCACTACCATATGGGTAATACCAATGACAAACTATTTTTGCATATCCACATGAGCAAGGATTGGTTGAGGTGTCACTATTGAAAAGGGTATGGTATAGTGAAAGTGATTGGAGATGGTATATATGTGTGTATGTAGAGGAATATTAGGAGAGCAGGGAAGGGATGGGTGAGGGAAATAAAGGGTTTATGATTTATTGTGAAAGCAACAACATAATACTTGCGAGAGAGCAAGCGGCAGAGGTAGTTGGTTATAAAGCCAAGGCTACCTTGAAATGAAGTTATGGTGTATGCTGTTTTATATGGAGTTGGTTTATAGGTGATTGTTAGCTTTTTGTTATGATTATACATGAGCTGGTTAAAATCGCGACCAGAGGTTGAGAGAGTAAAGGCCTACTATGTTATTGCCCGGATTAGACAGGGGATTTTCTTTTTCCTATACATACATCATATGTGATCATAAGAGGTAGTAATCACTACAGCACTTGAAGCAACATCAGATATCCCGTCCTATGCAAACCAATAGGGAAAGGGAAATGGTTGTGTAGGAATTAGTTGAAGTCATAGATAGAGCAAGAGGTTGATCTATGGGCACCAAATAATCATGCATAGATTGACAATCATTAATGAATGCCGTTTTAGATGGACTAGATAGCAATTAACTGAATAATATGAATAGTGTCATGAACTGGATTGTTTTCGTCTATGTTGTATTGTTGGTTGTCTGTGGCTCTGTTTGAGGTCAGTAGCCGTCTTGTTATTGATTACATGTGTATACGGTTGGGTATATGTATATGACTGTCTGTATCTGTGTATCTATATACACCTTTGGGTGTATATTTCTCTGCACATCTACACTAAGACAATTGTGTGAACATGGTCTGGTGGAGAGAGACTTTTAGCATTAAAGGAATACTTAACAATAAATAATATTATGAACTAGTGTGAGGTGGACGGCTCTTGCATTATATTTTCTTATCAGTACAATTGTTGTGTTTATTTTCCATATATCATTGGTTAATGATTAATAAGAAGTAAACCCTAACTGTGATTGGCACTGGATAGACCCACGAGGGTGGAAACTGGGAACTGACAAAGGGAGCCTTCCAGCAGGATTACGTCACTCCTATATTAAGACTAGAACCAGGTGGGCCCATCACACGTCGCAATCAATAAGGTGAGCATTATAGGCTTATGGGCTATGGAGCAATAGCGAGGCCTGCAAGGATGTATGGATAGCAACAGAGGGCAATATGGTGGAGGTCTGGATATATAGTGCCTATGAATCGCATATATATATACATTATTTGTAGATATGTATATTGATTGGGTTTTCTAGGTAGTCTAATTGACATGCCAATTGTTATACCAAATAACTTATTAATTCGCCAATCTACTGGGGTGCAGACTGTTCAACGAGAGGCCACTCCTAGATCCTGTATCCTGATTGACCAGGGACTACGATGATGTAAGATTAATGGTTATGATTGGTGGAAATATATATTTAATATTTAAATGTACTATTACGTGTAGTCTTTGGGTTAATGTCACAGTGTATAAATGGACACGTACGTGTTTATATATATATATGAGGTTATCTCTGCAACTGCATGTGTGTGAGGGAGCAGCAAGGGGGTGACAGATTAAACTTCCATACAATGACCAAACCTACGGCATTGGCTACTATATATAGCTAGATATGATATGGCCAATGAGATTTATGAAGAGAGACCGATTGTAAGACAAAGGACATAACAATTGTACTGGGGGTGGGAAGGAATAAACAAGGAGGGTGTTGATTTGTATACAGTGAAGACATTGGCATTGGGATGGGTGTGGGTCTCTCTGTATACAACAATTCCTCATTCTAACAGCCACTCTGGATGACATGGGCAGGGCAAAAAGCAAAGCATTGAGGACTCAAGCTACTTCAGAGAGTTCTAATGTATGATGCCTTATATTATTGGTTACAGCTATAGTCTGTGTGTATATAAGGGGTTAGGGTGGCACTTGCTGTGTATTGGTAGGGTGGGGCTATCCTCATGTTTACTATAGAGTAGCACATACATACATACATACATATATACACACATACATACATACATACATACATACATACATACATACATACATACATACATACATACATACATACATACATACCCAACACCTTTCCTTCCCTTCTCTAGAGAGATTTTTAAGCACACACTATACTTATCAAGGGTATATTGACCTGTATAAAGGCAGTGGTACCATATAGTGCCTATCTAGGTATGTCTAATGACACCTATATTGCTGTGCATATCTAACTCTACTTGCTCTCTCTGCTCTCCTTCTGTAACTTCTCCACCCGCTTTTCCAATCCACCCAATTATACACATACCATCATACCTATACGTCTTCATGTACCTCCTATATATCTTTTCTTTTTCCCTCCACCCACAGCCAGTCAATGTAGACAGCAGCACATCACCCAGGAGTCTACCTCAACCAACATATTGTCGGGTGTGTGATCAATTCATCCCAGACCAGCCTAACCCCCAGCCTCTAGATGCCTCCCCATCCAGCTTTCATAACATACCCTCCAATCTCTCGGCCCCTCTCTCTGATCCTCTCCTCCCGGCAGTAAATGAACTGGCTGACAAAGAATATTTAAATATAAATGGGTGTGACAGTGATGCACATATGGAGCAATATACAGAGGGTAGAGGGAGAAGGAAACCATTGACACAGGATGAGCTAGATGACCAAGAGAAACAACAAGAACAGCTATTGAATCAACATATGCTACAACGACAACAACAGATACAGCAGCTACGTTTACTACATGTAAAACTGGAATCATTCATGCTACCTGAATCTCTGGAAGGGGCTGAGAGAGAGAGAGAGGGAGAGGGAGAGGGAGAGGAGGAGGAAGAGGAGGATGATGACCAATTATGGGACGATCGTTCACTGTGTGAACGCTGTCGCCAGGTAAAGATACATACCTTCCATCCTATATCATGTACTAGATACATATATATATATACACTACTATATACTATATACTATATACACACATATGTACATCTCCTATTGTATTGCATATGATTGGATTATATTTAAGGTCTGGGCTTGCTATTGGACCCCAGCCTTGATATCACTACACCTTGTTGGCCCTATTACCTCTGCTCTCTCTCTTTATTTTCTTCCCTTTGCATATTCTCTTTCTTTATTCCCTTTGCATATTCTCTCTTTCTTTCTTCTATAGCTTTACCCCTTTGAATGTTTTCCCTCCCCCCTCTCCCTCTCCTCAATGTAATGCTCTATGTGATCCTATTGGATATTTTACTCTCTCCACGATATATAATCTTTTCATCCCATTGGCCACACTAAAATTGTTAGACCAATAAGAACACTGGGAAAAGGATGTCCCGAGTTACTTAGCTAAAGTACATTAAATTTTAAGAAGGGAATGCCTACTGGCTGAGTATGTATAATAGGTTTTAATAACTATTTGTAGTGTGTGGTACATGTAGTTGTAATCCCACTTATTTGGCATGGCGTGTCTGGGAGGTACACAACAACCTACTTATACCTAAATATATACATACATAGGCTGGCATTGAACTAGCCAAGGCCACTGGCATTCTTCCCGATTCTAAGCATTCAATGAGCGGGTACGAGGAGTTGCTGCCCTTTCCCACCCACCCCATCCCTCTCCTCTCAGATCTGGGCCGACCTCTTCCACTTCCCTCCCGCGTCTTTAAATTCCCCGGGGAATCCCAAGTGACTTCTATGGGATCCCCCTGTAAATTAGATGATGAAGGGGCCCAGGGACCTTCTGGCCCGCCATCACGGAAATTGAATTTTGAATTTCCTTTTGCATCTATTGGTGCAGTATCAGATAGTGTCATGAGATCATGTCCAGTACCCGGTCCTTCACGTGATTCGTATCCAATCAATGACCTTTTAAAAAATCCCTATTCGATGGATACCCGGCATCCATCCCAATCACCGCCCCGCCCTGAATCCATGACCACGTGCAACTGTGAGCAGTGCTGGAAATCAGCCAATCAAGATGCCAATTCGGCTGTCTCACCCAATAGCGAAGAAGCAATGGAAGGGTCATGTGGCCCAAATTGCCCTAAGGCGATGGTGGAAGGGAGTGAAGGAGATAAGATAAGAGAGGAGGAATGGTATGACGTAGAGGGGGACCTATGGTGGATGGTGGGCAAATACGTCAGAGCTATCTATAGGTAAGGCATGTACAAGGTAGACTTGCTATCTCGGCCTTGCCTCCGTCTGTATCTGGTACATATATACATATATTATTGTACAACTAACCACATCCCCCTCTCCCTCTCCCTCTCCCTCTGCCCCTCTCAGACAACCTCCTGGCGCAGATGTGCTAATGGATCCAGTAGAAGCCCTAGATGGCCCAGGGACAGGGTTTGGCTTTCCAAGAGATGGGTCTGAACTGGATGGAGACCAGGCTGCCTGGGTTATATATATGCAGGTGTGTGCTATATGGGAAGGCATGGTTAGTAGGTAATGGAATAGAAATGGAAGTGAGACAGCGGGACAGGGCATAGCATAGGTTGTTAGCATGATGAAAAGGAAAGAGGAGGCAAGAGGGGGAAAGAGGGAGCATATACAGTAAAGAGACCAACCTCACCCCTCTCCTCCCCCAGGATGTAGTCATGGAACTATGTAGGCAGGATACAGACCGCCTGTTACACTGTCTTATGAGAGACTCAAGGGACTGGATGGAGGAAGAACGCGACAAACTGGCTGGGCTCCTAGCCGACACTGTGACCCAGACCACTATAGGATCCACCGGACTTCTACCCATACCCACCCCTACCCCTATCCCTACCCTAGGTGGAGAAGCAGAGGCATTGCCTCAGGCCCAGGCCCAGACGAAACAACCACTACCTATGCCTTCCCCCCCGTCTGATGCGGGTCTAGCTAATATATCTGCTGTGGCGCGGTTCTTCGGCGGGCTGCTTAACACTTACTCATCCCTTTGTATTGCCATGGAGAAATGCAAACTCCTTCTTCCCCCTCAGGTTGACCACGAATTTCTACAGTTGTTTGACATGACCTGGGGGGATCTTAATAAGTGTTTGTTTGTTGAATTTGTTTTTTCAGACGCTATCGTCCAGCGGAATCTTCCCCCTTTTATATTATACTTAAGGGCCAACGGCTCCAAAGAGGCTGATAAGCGCAATAATGACGTAGGGGCTACATCAGGAAAGGCTGGTGGGCTGTCTAATGAGGATATGGGTACACCCCCAGGGTTGATTGCCGGGACAGAAGCTGATATTCCACCAATTGCTGTGGATGATAGTGTCTTTCTAGGGGTCACCACCCTCCCCCCAGAGACTAGAACTGCAGTCCTACACGACCAGGTGCTAGCTGAATATGAGAAGTTTGAAAAGGAAATGATGGGAATTAGGCTAAGATGGAAGCAGGTGTGTCTATAGTTAACATATATACC
>NAOQ01000154.1:16511-50886 GCA_002751075.1 Ichthyophonus hoferi | reverse complement strand
GGTGTACGTCTACTAGTTAACACGTACTACCTAACCCCCCCCCCCCCCACCCCCGCGGGTCCTTGGTGCCTTTATCTTATTACCCTATGACTAGACTACTATCTCAATTCATGCCCTCTTTTTGGCTTACAAACCCATTGTGGCTCGGGACACGAGGGTAGGGGTATGTGCGGTAATAATACAATGACACCTTCATGTCCTTGCCCACCGCTCTTTATACCTCTATACCTCTATGCCTCTCTACCTTTCTGCCTAACTGTATATTCAGCACGATGCCCTCTCTCTCTTTGCCCCCTACCACCTTACCACACCTATCTAACCCCTTTGTGGCCTATTCATATCCACACTTTTCTTGTATTGTGGCCCGAGGACAACATACAACATATCATAGCCCCATTAAATCACTTATTAAATCACTATAGATACAGTACGTTTTTTTGCCTTGACCCTCCTTCTCTATCGTACCTTGGCCATACCTTCCTATACTAATAACTATGTACCTACCCCCTTCCCTCTGTTCCTCATAGACCCGTGCACTTCTCGAACAGTTTGACGGCCAGGCAGTGTTTGGGTCCCCACCGCCACCCCCCTCTATCCCCAGTACTAGTTACCCCGACCTTCCTTTCTTCTCGCCTGCCCATCCCTCCAATACATGCTTCCACTCTACTGCCCTCTCGGCCCCTGCGGTAAACACCAATTGGGAGAAATACTGTGGCCGGGCCAACTCATCCGATGGCCAGACGTCTAATTATAGGTGGGAAAGACACGAGGGATCCCTTCCCTTCCCTGAAGTCCTACCCACTACAGCAGGAGGACCGCCCCCCGAGCCATGCCCCTCTACCCTATCTAATTCCTCTCGTCCACTGTGGTCCAGCCACCCTGCCCAGGGCCAAGGCCAATCCTGTCAGCCTATCAATGAGCATACTGCGCAACAGCATGCGGCCCCTCGCGGGACCAATTATCCACATGCCAGTCAATATCGCCAACAGTATGTAGGGTCGGAATGTGATTGCCCGCAGTGTATGGGGGACCAAGTCGGGCCAAGCCAAGCCAGCACAGTATTCTCTCCCCCCAAGGTGCCAGCCGCACCTACGCCAATGGCAAAACTGGGTGGACGAGTAAACAATAAGAAGGTCAAGGGGGCGGTGAAGAGGCAAATGAAAGTCGCGGCTGCCGCGGCGGCTGCCACACAGCAACAACAACAGCTGCAATACCAACATCAAAACCAAAATAATAATGAGAATTCCCAACAATATCAACGGCGACCCTCACCACCCCCTTCCTCCATGCCGCTACCCTCTGTTCCCCTGGACCCCAATCCGTCTCTATACCCTTCACAATTATATACACAGCCTATGCTCCCAGGTGACCCTAGTACTGACCCGCCTCAGGGCTTAGAGAGACGTTATTCTGACTTTGCGGGGGCTGCAGGGCCCTGCGCATGGTGTGCCCATCAATACAAATCTGCCATTCAGGCCGGATTAGTACAGCCTGGAGCCGTTCTTCCTCCTTGTGTGCATACCATGCGGCCTGGCCCCCATGTACAGAATGGCAAGCAATCATCTAATGTAACCAGTCCACAACCCCTTGCAGGCTCTCCTTTTGCCGCTCCCCCTGATGCCTGCAATACCCGGCCCACCGGGCCTGGACCGTTGCCATCTCAACCCGGTGCCACATCTAGTTTTCCCACCCCTGTACCCATGTGCGAGTGTGATAGCTGCCAACGAGCCACTGCCCTCCTTAAGAACCATCCCCCTGGCAGGTGTGGGCAGCCGGGCTGTCCTATATGTGCCGCCGCCTATCCCCCCCACAGTGCCCTAGGGGCCATGGGATCGTCAGGCAGTGGGCCAGATGAGAGGGCTGGCCCACCTAACAATTCTCTTCCCAATCGAGGCGTGGTGCCTACTCGGGTCCCTTATAGAAATGCCTCTCCATGTGAAAGCGATAGTGTGGAAGAGAGTGGAGAGGAGGATTACGAGACAGAGGGTGAGAGCGAGCAGGGTGACTATGAGGGTACATGCCAGACCGACGGGCTCAGGGCAGATAATGGAGGAACATGCACCGGTAGAGAGTGCCCACACTGTCATGGCCAAGGAGGCAGCTACAATAGCGGGGGAGCGGGGCCTCCGCCCAAAAGCAACCATGATTTTGCTAGTGCTCAGAAAAAACTGAGACAGAAATTACAGCAAGAAAAGATATGGAGAGCGAGAGAACAGGCAGCCATAGCTGAAAAAGAACGTTTAAAGCACGAGGCACTACAGCAAGCCCATGTCCCAGCGGTAGATGATATCCTGCAATATATTGAAGGCCAAGCATCCAAACCTAGGCCATCTAGTGCTGGGTTGGATGCAGATGCTGCTGCTGAATCTAAGAGGCTTAAGAGGTTGCGGAAAAAGCAACAACTGAAAAAGGAAAAGGCTGCCGTAAAAGAGACTGAGCCATCCCCACCACAGCCTTTCCTTGAGGATGAGAGAGGGTCCCTGCCCTCTTCTCCTTTAGCCACTTCATCACCTATAGGTCTTGGGAAAGTAAAAAATACCGAGCTAGAGGGCACTGGGGTAAACTCTACTCTTATTACTGAGAAAAACAAATCAAGTACAGGAAAAAATGTAGATAGTAAAACTGCAACAGTAGCAGTGACACGGGTAGTTGAAACGGGTCAACCAGCCATGACTATCGTGAAAACTTCCAAACATATGAAAAAGATAGCAGTCAAAGAAGCGATTAAAGGTGTGACTAAATCTCACCTTACAACAGGACAGGAGCCTGTAACACCCTCCCTGCCAACTGATAAGAAGACACAACAGCAGGACACTAAGAAAGGCACAGCTGCCATTACTTCCCATAGTAAGAATGCAACGGAGAATACGACTACTGGCACAGTCAAGGTACTGAAGAATAATACCAACCAGGACTTGACAAACGGTACAGTTACTGCCATAGCAGCGGCCATAACATCCACTGCCAATAAAAGGAAAGACACTGCCCTTCCTAAATTAGAGAAATCACCACTCCAGTCTGCTAAACCAACACAATCATCAAGCATAAAAGTCTCCTCAGTTGGTTCTGGGGCAACCCCTGTGGGATTGGGGGGAGCACAAGTATCTGAAAAGTCATTGCAGGATGTAGATAGCAAGTTGGCCATGCAACTAAGTGCCATGGAAATTGCCACTATCCATACCATTAACTCAACTGGTTTGACTAACACCAATCGGAAGCCTGCTGGTGCTTCAAACAACAAGAAGGCCAATAAGGCATCACCTTCTCATACCTTCAAGGGACTGGACCAATCAAAAGGTAATGCTTTTTATGGCTCCCTCGATGATATTTTCTCACCGAAGGAGGACGGTGATGACATGGACGGCGATTTCGATCGAGAGGTGGAGGAATTCAAGCGGTTTTGCAGCCACCAAACAGTGTCTGCTGAGAGAAAAAAGATCTCAGTGAACTTGAACATGGGAACCGTTAGATTAAAGCTTAGGCCCAGGATGTAGAGGCCATCAATATATTAATATTACGTTCTATTTAGATAGGGAGGGTGTAGGCTATGGATAGTTTATTGGCCAAACCACTTTTTGATTCTAATCCCTTATCTAGCATTTCGGACTAGGTTCGCAACCAATCGTATATCTAATGAGTAATGAAAGATAGCTTGTACTTGGACTGTTAGATGACATTATATTACAGGCTATGTAGAAATGCCCTAGGCATGTTATGTTTGGCTTCCTATGGAGCTCCTTGATCCATATGGTGATGTTCTGGCCAACAATGGTTGCTTTGACTATGTTGTGTTGTATATGAATGTTGTTTTTTTTTCTTTTCTTTTTTCTGACCTTACTGGCGAATTATGACTATTCGAGAATTAATCCAGTAAATAATTTTTCAGCCCTTGTAGTTTCTCTGTTGGCATCATGAAAGTTGACTATGTTCTTATAACTACTATGCGACAATAGTATATCTCATTGAGAAATGATTTTCCTTATTCCTTTTCTCTCTATGGCATATGGGTGTGTCTATTCTTTAAAACTGCCAACATCGAACTTTACGTTGTCCAAGATATTCCATTCTTCATACATCTCCCTTTTTATTCAAAGTTTGACGTCCTATGCTTTCTTTCATGTATTTTGTATTTTTGGCTTAGTTCGAAAATTGGTTAGTGCCCAGCCTCCACCTTACCTATTCATAATAACGATTGTTTGATGATCATGATGATTGACTTATTTCTTATCGTGGTGTATACTATTGGGTATATATTAGTTAAGTGAGTTAGCTATTGATGTTTTCGCCTGTAGGGTAATTTGAAATTTTAACCAATTGAGTTATAAGAGCCAGTATGGTTGGATAATTGTCAGTTTTCGTTTAATAACTGCCTTAATTAACTCCACCTCTCTGATCAGAGGGACTAATAATCATAACGACTTTCAACAAGCAATCTAGAATTAGAAGAGAATAAAAACCCTTGCCTGACGTCCCGTGTCAGTGGGTCTATTTATACTTTATTTGCGTACACAGAGTAAACACGCAAGCAACTAAAGTTAGATTGAAGGCACGGCATCTAATCAAATCCGCAAATCAAAATGTTATAGGAAGCTTAGTAATTAAGCAGTCTTCCCTATAGGATAAACTCCATGTATGACACTACCTTCAAAACTAACATTGATTAAAAATATATAACGTTTCAACTAAAGCATGTATTATCACCTAAATACCCAACACATAAACATACATTTTTTTTACACTAAGATTGTGCTTGACCATCAACACCGCGCTGTGAGGAGTCAGTTAGTCCACTCAGTTTGATGGCATTGTTCCACGCCGCGCCGTTCAGCAACTTGGTACAAAAGCCCACAACATTGAAAGCGGTGCTTACATAGTACGCTAATTACTTTTTCTTCGGCAAAACATTGCCTCAAAGCAATGTGCTTTGTTCGCCCCCCGAATGTAATAGCTTCCGTCATTATGATAGAACTTTCATTGGTGCTGCGGATGTGGGTTGAAAACTGGCTGTCCACGCCAAATTCATCAAGAAGGTTTGCGAGCCAGATTACAGTGCTGTGTCCGCCAATGCGATGAATTTTGCCTCGGTTGAGCTCACAGCAAGCAGTGGCTACATGCTGGACGGTCACAGGATGGGTGGCCCGTTGATTACACGTGTTCTGACGTTGACCCGAGTTCCTCGTGGGACCCTATAAAATCCGAATATGAATATGATTTCAACTTAAGAATACCTGGACGATAGACAATGCCTATGTTGGAGTTATCTCTAATATACGCAAATACGTGCCGCATAAGGCGCATATGCCCTACATGCGGCTGCTTTGAAAAGCGACTAAGGACCCCCCATGTAGTATGCCAGATCTGGGCATGCACATCTCATACACCTTAACAACAACCCAAGGCCTGCCAGATTGAAAATATAGACAGCCTTGTCTGCTAACGGTAACTCTATCTTACGATCTCATGGCATAGAAGCCGGCATGGGAAAGTCTATAGGCCCTTTAGGGAGATCCCCAACCCCCATCCCAAACTTTAAAGCCATAAGTGAACAAAATGCCCCTGTGCACCACATTTGATCCATCACTCAGCCAAAATATCTCTAAACTTAAATACCTAGAAGGCTTGCCCATCAAGGTCATCTTATATTTTATTTACGTACACATTGCAAACACGCTGGCACAAAGTTAAATGGAAGGCATTTAATCAAATCAGTAAATCAAGATCTTACAGGAAGCTTAGTATTTAAGCGGTCCTCCCACCTTAGTGAATTCAATTATCAGTTGACGGTTGACAATTCTTTGGGTTATGTAATATAGGTTTAGCTTATATTGCCATAAATAGTATCTTTATTTAAGCTTTACACATTTTATGCTTATTATTTAACAACAACAGTTGTTAAATTTACTAGCATCCCTGAAATAGTCTGGCGTAATATACAGTGATTGATTCCTCTACATACTTATCAGTGTTCTATGATTGAATTAATAGCTCTATCCTACTGACGGGCTATCCAGTCTTTATTATTAATTAAGATAATTAGTCTTAAATAATTAATGGGATGTCCAAGCCTATCCCTACTTACTTTTTGCACTAATTACTATAGGGAAAAGATGCTCCTTCCTAGTAAGTTTGATGGGAAAATCTTTGTGAATGATCTATGTTCTTACTGGTTCAGGACTTGCTGCAAAGGACGAAATAACCCCACACCAAATATACATAACCAATCAGGTACTATATAGTTATTGATCAAGTAGTAATTGGTCATTTATTGATTTTAAGTGCTTAAATTCACTAGGATTATCATGAATATAAAATGATTGTGAGCTAACCACGAATCAGATCGTAGTAATTATGTTTTCTTTTATTAAGGCAATGTAATTTGTCAGTAGTCATAAAACTAATATCCGAGCTTGCTGATTTGAGTAAACTTGAATTTTAATGTATTAAATTTTTATTTTTCAGTTTTAGCGGGGCAATTATATATATTAAACAACCCATAAAATAATTGGTAACAAATTTGGGCTAGTTATGAATAATGAAGACAAATATATCTTAAAATGGGATTTGGCAGCTTCTGCATAAAAAATAAAGAAATCAAATTAGAAAGATATGCTAACGATTGAAAAATATCAGCACAGAAATATGGCTTAACTAATATTGAATGGATATTTTAATCAATATTATTGTAATAGGCAATGTTGAAAAATCGGTAAATATAAATATCTCAAAGTGATATTTACAAATATATATATATATCTTTAGATGCAATCATTAATATATCTTATCTACTATCTTAAATTGAAGTTATCGATAGTAACAAGCTTCGGCAATACGTATTTCTAATGTTATCCAAAGTCGCTCTGTATGCTATTACCTCATAATTTACCAAACCAAAATATCGTTAATTTTATCTCCTTATATATACAAATTTCATTACTTTTAATTTTTTTTAATATATTTGAATATACTAAGACTAGTACTATATATATATATATATATTGTCGCCATTCTATTGTTTCTGGATAAGACTATGCAGTTACATGTTTTCCTAAATCATTACCAATCTATGTTTGCAGGCCTTGTACGTTTTTAATTATCCTTGGCCATTTTGTCCCTCTTCAGCTTTAACATGGTACCAAATCATGGTTATCTCTTACATACAGTAATTGACATATAATCAAATATTATTTAAGACTATTCACCCCAGACCTATGCCGTTCCAAGTCATGCCATACATACACTCGGGCCCCTTTTCCGAATAGATTTACAAAATCAGTTACATGTTTAAAATGATGTTTGAATAGACCATTCGTTATCAGTCATATAACAACCAATAGCTATTTTGTTTACGTGAGACTAGCTAGATTATTTGATAACATAATAAGTGTAAATTAAATTGGAACCCGGACAATTTTCAGATTATAAAATAACAACAGAATTTAATTTAAAATTTTAACATACTATTTATGTTTATCCTACATCAAATTATATTTAAAAAATGCTTAAAAGTTATATGCTTCAATATTAAAGTATAAGATTAATTAAAATAAATGAAGATAAAATAAAATAATACGTAAGATTTACATACACGCTTCTCAGGAATTTAAAATCTAAATGGGTTGGTTGCCAGCCAGTAAGACCCCTTCAAGCGGATCTTTGACTAATAATATATGTAAGGCTACAATTTTTTATTTTCTCGTTATCTCTTTCTGTGCGAATTGTTAGTTAGAAGTTTAGAAGTTAGAGTTTTTTATTAAGAAAATGGCTGCCCCTGATAATCCGCTTCGCAAGTTCAAGCTTGTTTTTCTGGGAGAACAAAGTGGTAATTAATTTTTCTTTTCTGCTCTCGCTCTCTCAAGCATTTTTTTTTTTTTTACGTTGTTTGGATAAATGTATATAGAGCATTTTCTAAATAAAAGATAAAATTGCGTTTCTAATCCTAAGGCTTGCAATAGCTTTGCCATACCAAACAACCCGTTACTTACCTTGCCTGTCCTATCTAGATTGTTTCTGTACTAGGTAGTACTTTGGGAACATGTACGCAACGACTGTTAACTTTATATGCAACTAGCCTATGATACCTTTATGTTTTTTCTATTGTCGCCTCATGTATTATAGCTTAACTTCCTTACACACTTCAATAATACAACTGTTTTTCTTTCTTTCACACAGTGGGCAAGACGTCTATCATCACACGGTTCATGTATGATACCTTTGACAATACTTACCAGGTCAGGCTCCTTTAACTGTGTTTTCAAGGTTTTTATTTTTTAGGTTCTTTTCTAAATCATAGTGTGTGAGTCATTTGATAGACTTTCTTGTCTAGAATCACTTTTTCATTATTTTTTATTCATTTACTACTCAGAGTCACTGAATAGTATCATATTTTATATCCACCCAGAGTCCACTTTAAGCTATCTTTCTAACACGCTTTTTGATGTTTAGGCGACGATAGGAATAGACTTCTTATCAAAGACGATGTATCTAGAGGACCGCACCTTGCGTCTTCAGCTCTGGGATACCGCAGGGCAGGAACGCTTTCGTTCTCTCATTCCTTCATACATTCGCGATTCTAGTGTCGCTGTAGTTGTGTATGACATTACAAGTAAGATTTACTGTTTTTTATGTTGATGGTTTGTGTTTTTACAGTGGTTTCCTTTTTCTCTTTCTATATATATATGCTGTCAATCACACATCCACATACTACTTTGATTTATTTGGCCTCTACCTTACGCCCTTAATATATATATTTTTAATTTTTTTCTTGTTCCTTTTCTCTTTTCCAATTTATGTATCTACTTATCATTATTAATAAGGCTGCTTCTACCAGTGGGTGATTTATTATTATACTGCAATTTAAAATAGAGTTATTGTGGTCCTTTTTATGCTTATTAATTTTTTATTATATTCCATATCGATTATGTATTGTTGTGTCATCTCTATTACAGTTAATCTATCCCCCGCATTTGAATAATAATAATGTACATGTTTGATGGGGTTATTTACCTATTGGCTTTAGGCGTTGCTGTCTGTCTCATTGTTGCTTCTATTTATATATAAATCTCACTTTCTATGTGTTGGCCGTCAACTCCCCCTCTCTTTCTCTCTATTTTTATCCTCTGCTATATTTACATTGTAGTTACAGATACTCCTCTCATTTTTGATCTTGCCATCTTATTTATAGTCACTGACTATAATTGTCATACCCTTCTTTTACATTCGAATATATCATTGTTTATCTCTTAAATTATAAACACCAATATATATATATATTGATTTATTAAATTTTATCCGATTGGTGTTTGTTTTTCTCTGGCATTAAAAACATTAGTATCCACTCACATGCCTTTTCTAATTCCATATTTTGACTTTCTTTTCATATTGTGTGGTTCTGTAACTAATAACTAACACTACCTTTCCCACCTAAACAGATAGAACTTCATTCTTGCAGACTACCAAATGGATCGAGGATGTGCGTTCAGAGCGTGGGAATGATGTAATCATTATCTTAGTGGGCAACAAGACTGATCTTGGAGATAAGAGGTAAATAGCATATTGATTATGATTCTGAATTGTCTATTCATTAAAAGTCTTACTAATGGTAGACTGTTTATTTGGGTCTATAGTCGTGCTCGTTGCTTTTTGGTTATTATATTGTGTACTCTGGGTCCATGTCTAAAGTCCTGACTACATACAATCCATCTCAAGATCTTGTACTTTCTCAGGTTTTATTCTGATATAGTTTCTCTTGCATATATGAATATACTTGCCCTCCCGCCTAGCTGCTCGAATAGAACACCCACTAATGGGTATATTAGATTTATGTTTGTAGATGAAACTAAATGCTTTTTCCCGCGGACCTTGTACCAATATTTTTTTCATTACAATTTTTCTTTTCCTATATCTTTGATCTACTATACGTTTATTCACCATATCTTCCCATCTTTGAAATCAAGGTTCTACCCTCTATTTATTGTTTTTCTAGATCACGACTCACGTAACCATTAAGTTTATTCAGCCTGCTCTATATGCAAACAATAAGTTACATATATATATATTTCATATCTTAGTCAATTCTTTACTTTCACATTGACTAATTTCAATAAGAGGGTTAAATGTGTGTGCCGACCATTAGCAATTGTAGTTGTTTGTTTTAATATATATCTTTACATACCCATTCACATTGTATATTAACAAAAAGGGTATATTAGGCAGGTAACGAAAGAAGAAGGGGAGAGTAAGGCTCAAGAGTTGAATGTGATGCATGTTGAGACTAGTGCTAAGGCAGGGTACAATGTGAAGCAGCTCTTTAAACAAGTATCTACTGCCCTGCCTGGTCTTGATCCTGCCCATGATAATCGGGTGAAAGCCGATAGTATGTATCTCTTTTATTTTTATTTGTTTATACTAATACATTATAGTTTTTACTTCTTATTGCATTTATTTTGTATCACCAATGCATAAGCCGAAGTCAATATATGTACATATATTCATATATATAAGTTGGTTTATATTTCTATTTACAAAAGTTAATGATGGCTTCCATGCTATTTCTTACAGTGGTGGATGTGACACTGGAAGCACAACAAGCCGATCCACAGGCCCAGGGTGGATGTGGTTGTTAGTTCAATTACCATTCATTTTAGCTGACCGTTTCACTTCTTTTTTCTCTCTCTGGTTTATCTGACCAACATCACCATTTTTGACTAAAAAAGTCCCAAATAACACTCTGTGGCCTACCCACTGTACAACCTCACCCTCATTTTGGCTTTTTTTGCATTTGGTTGGTTGCTGTCTCTTGAAATGAGTATTCCTTTTGCTTTTTTTCTACCTATATTATTAGCTAGGTATTTTTGCTAATTGGTAAAGCAATGCTACATGATGTACCCTTTTCACCTTTTTTTTAAAAAATAAACTATTTGTTTTTCATGTATTCTTTTAAATTAGAGTAACCTACAGGACAGCTATTCTTTTCTATACCGTATCTGCAATAAATTGTTACTTTTCCTGCTACTTAATAATGGTAGTGTATCAAGCGACTAGATGTTGAAATATTTAACAGTAAGATTTTTTATTACTAGGGTTTTTATTGGTACCAAGTTTCTTGAGATAATAGGATGCACCAAGATAGTTTATGTATAAAGTTACCAGGGATCTTTTGCTTTTTTTCTTCTTTAGGGTTTGTGTTATAATATAAGTCTAGTAATATTATGATAAAAATTATGATTTCGCCTTGATTTACTAAATATGTTAAATTTGGATTGTGTTAGTTATAAAGTTATTTCAAACTTGCTAAGAAGTTAAATATAGTTCTGAGGATGACTTGGATAAATCGTTAATAGAGAACTGTAATACTAATTGATAATAGATTGTGTAGACACGTCCTGCAAATAATCATAGATATCACAGTTTTTAGTGTGAACACTTAAATAAATCCAGTAAATGCATCAAGTACAACCAGTTTTGAAGATAAGGAGATGTATAGGATACAAAAAATTTAATATCAGCATTATGGTGGTGTTATCGACTAGTTATAATGTATTTGTGGCTACATTTTAATACTCCGTTAATTTAAAATGCACCATTATCATTATAATGCAAGTACATAGCATATACACGAAACTTAATGCAATTTTCTTGCGGAAAAGATACTCTAGATGTCTTTAAATATAAGGAAACCTCGTTATAATGATAAAATAGGTTATTTCATATTTCAAAAACATAACGGGTAAACAATCAACCCAATAAAAAATATATACTATTATTGTTACAATAAATCTATAATTAGCTGACCAAGATTGTCGGCTATAAGAGCTTAATTCGATTGGGTTAAATCCAATCAAGGCATATAGAAATAGCCAGCTAGACCTATAGTCTTGGCCAATTTGACATCCCATATATATATGGATTTAGCCATCTTAATACAAGCACTATATTAATATAATTATTAGGCATATAGTTCGAAAAATAAGTATTCAATGAAATATATGTTGATATAATCGTTTATAAATAAATACCTATCTGACCCGATATGTGCATGGTATTTTGCTTTCTAAAATGACTTACGCTCTACAAACTCCTAAATAGATCCATTGATAAGTTAATAATATTAAAACGTTCCATTATTACTATTTATTATTAGGGTATACTACTTACGGATTTTTTTTTTTTTGGGATGTGAATCTAAATTCTCACGTGTTGATGCTTAAAATCATGAGAAGCGTCTTTTATTGAATAAATATATACCCAGCGTGAAACCCCCACCCCCACTCCACCACACATCCCATCCAATAATAAATAACCAACTGTATATAATGATTTCAGACCCTGTGACCAAGGAATGTGCGTTGGATTTTAATTACCATGTAGTGGCTCTCAAGAAAATGAAAGTCTGCGATTTTATTGCTTAATTATTTTACAATATACAATTGATTGGTATATCTATTGTAATAGCAGATCTCAATACTGACAGGAAAAGAATGCGAGTTTTTAGAGTCGCTCATAGTCTTAGGGTAAAAAGAGAAGTAAAACAATACCGGAATATGAAAACTTCCAAACTATTTATATTTATATTTAGATGCACTTCTAAGTGCCATATCTAATGAATAATTAAAGAATCATTGTTTTTATTGAAATAAAAAAATTATATATGAAAATGAGAAGGTTTCATTCATGTTTGCAATATTACTGTTAATAAATACATTTTATTGGCATGAAAAAAAAACTCGAATAACATAAAAAGTTGTGGAAGTTAGATAAGTTAGACAAATGTATATGGGTAGAGTAGAGATAGGGTCATATAATTCTTTAAAAACTGTGTGTAAAAGTGTCAATTTTTAAAATAATTCATGTTTTTTATTATAAAAAAAAACGCGAGGGTTTTTGAGGTTATATATATATTTACAAGTCAACTTTATAATACTAGATGCATTTTTAATGTACTTTTGCAGTAAATATAAAACGCTAGTGTATGCCTAAACAGATCATTCACCGTTTTCATAAGTGTATTTATAATAACAAGTAACGCATCATATTGGACAGTTATAAACTGGGCATGTGTCTATAAGTATTATTCTCAAAGGTGTTTGTGTGCGGAATGATAAAATAGGTTTAGAGTGTAAGAGAGTACTAGTAACACCATAGCTGTTACACAGAGGCGTATCTGGGATATCAGTGAGCCAGTTGCATGCATTCAGCGGGCCATTTGCATGCGTTTAACAATGGCTTATCCCACTCAAAACGGGCCCTCGGTGCCCTTTAAATTTACCCGATCTTTTTTTGTAAATGGAAATCTATTGTTGAACCGTTTTCGAAAGGGTTGATTGCATGTGCAAGTGATTTAAATTGCACGATCCGCCACGGCTATTAAACACCTAATCATCTTCCACTTCCATAAATATGTTTATAATAACGAGTAGTGCATCACCTTGTAAGGCTATATGCTATGCATGTGCATATAAATATTATTATCAAATGTGCTAGCAAATAATGTAACATACGGCAAGGTTGTGGCTTGTGTATGGTCATTTTAGTAGTGTATTAAACGTAGCCATAGTTGATAGTTTTTAGCTTCCCATCTAAACTGGTATGGTTTGACTACATAATGAATTTTCAAAAGGCCAAAATAGATAATTTACTTAAAACATATTATCCTTTCTATTTACAGTAAGGCAAAGAATGAAACAGTTTTATTATTTCGTATAACACTTCAGAATGTCAGTATTCTAGTAGAATATATTAGAAATATCCAAACAGCATAGAGTCAAGGTTCTAGATAAAAACACAGGGTTCTAAATCAATTAGCGAAATCCATTAACGAATAACTACTCTTTTTTTATTTTACTGGGTAGGGGATGTTTTTATGCTGACTGGCAATTTTTATGCTAGAGGGGGTTTTTTTTCTAAGAATCTTAATGTCCCACCCACTCTATTCTTATTATTAGATCACTTTTATTTAATTATAGTCATGATCCTACCTTTACAACTTGCTTAGAAAGTTGTAAACAAAACATTTAGTCTTAACTGCGTGTTTTAGTTACTATGGTTACCTTGTTTAAATTTTGAATTACTGGAAATTTCAGTTATAATTTACTGGCCACTTCGGCACTTCTCAGGCCATTTCCAATGTAAGACAGACATCTATTGACAAGTTTTCCCAAGGCAACTACAAGACATAGAAACGTAGAGGAATAGATTGTCATACGTCATTCCGATACAACTGAATAATGCAGGAAGCGCTCAGTAGCTGTATAGCTGCTCCTAAAAAGTTTACTAACAGCGTCAGGGGCAGCAGCAATCCCCTTCTCACTCCTGCCAAACGCAATGGTACCTCTACCAATACTATGCCCGCAGAGGTAATATAGTACATCCAATATTCTTGGTTTGGTCTTATTTCTTGTAACTCGAGAGTTATAATTTTATGGTTATGGGTACATGCCTTCTTTTAAAAGTGGTCGTTTAAGTTATTTATTTTATATATTTTATGTTTAATGAGTTACTGGCTGGTAATATTTGTAATATATGCAAATGCTGCCTGTATTCTCTTGACACTCACTAGCAAAAGGAATACCCTATTTTATCTCTGTTTCTACACTTGATTCTACATTACTTGTATCCTTAGTAGTAAAACTACCGTAGCAACACTAGGTTCATTCTACATTGTTGTGCTTTTTATAGTTAAAAATCTATGCGTGTGGTACCGGAAGATTGTTATCTAGGCATAAAAAGTCTAGAATGACTGCAGGAAATATTTTTCCCTTTCCACCCAAGCCTTGCTTCTCTTACTTTTGTGCTCTCCTCTCACTGCTCTTAGCTCTAGGTTTATAGGTTATATACATATAGATACATCAGGTCTCGGTTTTTATATTCTTATCGGATACCTGCTGGTTTTCAAAGTACTCCCATTGCACTTCTTCTTTTCTATTTATTATGAGTTGCTATTCCCCTGAGATGGTTTGCACTTATTGCCCAGTTTATATATTTTATACGGTTCAAGAGCCTGATTTTTTTCTTGTTTTTTTCTTCACAGGCGTTATTTAACTTTCACTTATACACAGCTACCTACATGGCCATGCAGTCATATCTACCTATATTGCACCAATATTAATTATAGCATATAGTTGCATATTCCCACCCTACTATACACCTAGTCTACCCCACTTCCTCCCTCAGTTGACCTACTTCCCTCATAGTAAAATCCTCCCTCCGCAGCCTCCCGGTCAGACGGCGTTGCTAACTCGAGAGCAAATGAGCTTTCAGCGGGAATTCTTAATGTGCAACAGTCTAGGTAAGCCTATTCATACCTCTATGAAGTCAAAGATAACGTCAGGGCCATCCATTGAGAAAGTAGATTCCAAACGAAAAAACACCGACGATTTTCCCCAAACCCCTTCTCTTGAGGAAGATGATGAAACCTGTAATTTTATTAGCTCGGCATCAGCAGAAATAATGCTACCAACCACCCTTAATGTAGAAGCCCCGGGGCCCTTTTCCCCTCTGGCTGAGGAGGTAGGCAGGGAGGGATAATGGATGTATGTGTGTGAGTGTATAGGTATACAAATGCCTAGAATTTTAATTACCTGCGGACCCATATCCTCTATTATGGTGACAAGTGATAACAACCTATGTCATTAAGGGTTATATTCCCTATGTACTCTGTATATTTTATATACCCTATATACCTTATATATCCTATGTATCCTATATACCTTATATACTCCATATGCCCTATGTACCTTATTTCTCCTATACCCTGAGTGATAGGGTGAGGAGAGAGAGGAGAGGCCACGTTATATACGGGTATGAAAAGGTTGAATTACAATTTTAAAGGGGAATAAGAATGGATAGATAGGCTGAGAGGCCATTCATACCAGCCAGCACCGCCTCTATCCTTATATACCATGTTCCAGTGGTATAGCATAGCGTGCTCCTGTAGGGTCTGTAATTCTCATCTTTGTATTTCCTGCTTTCCTGCTTCCTTGTCATCTCCCCTTATCTAATATTTCTACCTTACCTAGACGGACCTAGTGGACCAATTTGACACTGAGCCAAAGGCTAGTTTTAAGGAGGCTAAGAAAGACTACAAGAATAAAATTAAAGAACTGTCTCGCGAAGTAAGGACCGGCGTGGTGTATGTTATTGTATGATGTGGAGATAATTAATAATTAGTTAATTCACGAGTGGTAGCAATAGGTTGTTGTAAGCTTCCACACGCCTCTCACACTCCCCTACTTACATAGTATATTTGTTTAGTCCTTATTGTTTAACTTGTGTTTTTCTGTTCCCGTTGCTCTTTCTCTTTCTTTCCTTTTCTTTTTATTTGCTTTGTCTTATCCCTTGGTGGTCATGGTAACAAGTCTATCAAGGTTTGTGTGTACATATAGCTACTATGCCCTGCCTATCTACCAAGGACTATATTATAGGCCGTCTTGTTACAAAACATAGTTCTAAAATCAAGCTTGATCATTGGCTAACGCTCCTGCTATCCTGGTTGGCCAGTTGTTGACGGATAAAGCCGATGAAATAGTGATAGCCAATGTGGTGCGTAGAGGGAATTTAAAGGTAATAATTGGCTGATAACACCCAATCATATGGCGGCATTTATATATGCATGTCTATTTTTGTTTGGGTGGGTCTTTGTTCTACCGTAATGGGAGGGTGATAATACATACTAGGGGCCGCATACCAACCAGTACGTCATTGCATATATGTTCATATATGTGTATCCGTTCCATTTCTCTAGGGAATAGTGTCCCTATCCATTCTCTACTGTATTCTCCTTGCTTTGGCTATCTCTATATACGGTGGTGTATGACGTCAGAGGGCTACATGGTACCCCTATGCACATATGTGTTGACCATATATAGAATTATTTTTTATCTTATTGAGATTCCTTTGGAAAAGGTCCGGGGCACTTGGTAAAATAACTTCGATGGCAGAAAGGAGAGGAGAGGAAGCCTGTCCTCTATACACTGATATAGAGATGGATAGATAGGCAGAGATACAGAAGATCAAGAGAAAGCTGTATATGTGCAAATAGGCTAACAACAGCGCTCCATGATAATAGTAAGAGTAACCGATTTAGTAATATAGTAATAGGTATTGTGATAGAAATGAGAATAATGGTAGCGATAGTTATAGTTCTAGTTATAGTAATGCACCTCTATAACCCTTTGCCAGATGCGAGATGCCTTCAAGTCGTGGCATGAACGTTACTTTGTCCTAGTTCCTGGCATGCTTCACTACTATCGCAACAAGGAGTCAGGATCTGTATGTGTTGTCTGAGTGTTTTGATGGGGCTTAAGGCTTTACGTGTAAACCTATGGCCATAGCTGTATATGTATGTAATGTACTTGTTCTTTTTTCCGCCTTTACACTATGATAGGCTACATGTTATGCCTATGTATTGTAGTGTGGATATAAAGATTTCTTTTTATTGGGTGAGGATGTGAGAATGGATATATCATTAGGGGGTATTGGCATGTGTATCTTTATTGGTTTATAGGTATATATATATATATGCATGTATGTGTTTGCAATATGGGGTAGATTAACATACGTGCATATATATACGGTTAGGCATAGGGTGATATAGAAATATGGGCCGGGCCGAGCCGGGCCGGACTCATTTGAGACTAAAGATATATATTCCTTTGTACTGTAAAGCAATGTATACATTATCCTATGTTCAAGTACATATTTGAGTGCCTGTGGACTTACTATAGTGATAGATGAGTGCATAATAACTGGCTTACCAGAGACTCGCCTGATAATGACCCACTATTGCTGCTAGTAGTAGTCAGGGCCTTATATGATTGGGGTAGATTGCCCTTATCACCTCCTTAGATTCTCTATACCCTGTGCTGCTACTGGCTTTACCTTGATGGAAGTAGGTAGATATAAATAGTAAGAGATATGGACGTGAGAACGCAACCATTTGAAGAACAGCGTTGCTAAACGAACATGGACTGATTGACAACCACTGGGCTTACAGCACGACTACATGGGAACCATTAATTTGGAAACCTGCCAGATTATCGAACGACCATCTAAGAAGGATGGCTTTTGTTTCAAAATATTCCAACCCCAGGGTATGTTATGTTATACATATATAAATAGCAGTGCATGTGTATACCTGCAGTGTAATTGCTTATGTACTTAGTGTTGGCTGGTATACAATGGTTATGTTTGTTGGCATACGTATACGGATGGGTCTGATTGGGTGATATGTTTTATTTATATAGGTGGGTCTACAGTGTTACATAGTATTATATAGTACTATATAAGGGCGTGTATTATAAACTCTAAGCATTTTATCTTTCATAACAGGTCGAACTATCTATGCTACAAAGACTTTGGTAGAGAGTCTACCAATCAATGCTGACGTAGTCATACTACGTACTATTGATGTGAGTGGCTAGCTATTTATAGTATATGTAGTTACTGGTGCTGTGTGAGAGACGGTTACTGTAATATTGTAATATAGGGATATAGGGAGAGGTCGGTCAATATAGTAGGCCTTAGTGGTTGACAAACAATACAGTGGTATGTGGTACACGTAGAAAAGCATGGGGCCGTCTGTATGTTTGTACACACACTACCACTACCACTTACACAATGCATGTGGGTCCGCCCATTCCCCCATCTCATCTCTCCTTCTTGAGATCCTTTATAGATATGATATACATGACATAGTTTCTACTGGTTCCCATGCCAACCACTAGAAGTACTTGGGTGTAGTATGTAGTATCTGCACTTGATTCAATGCACAATGTTTGTATTACCAGACCCAGTGTGTTAGCACTAGCAGCCGCCATGTGACACGAGATTGGATAGATATACTGCATACCTTTTATATTTTTATCCATTCTGATTGGGTGTTTGTGGTGCAGATAGAGTTGGGTCGGCAATGGTTTGGCGACATAGTTAAGATGGTGTACAGGTCACCAATGGATGTTGCAGCCAGTAGCCGACCATCGGTGGAGCAGGACAATATGGGTAAGCTCACTTCATATATACAACATAATATAGATGGTCTGACGCCCAAATATAGGTTCATAGATAAATATTATAAGCCAATCCGAGGCTAGCCTACATACATGATATACAGCCAACCCTATCCCCTCTAGACCCCTTTCACTCCCTTTCAGTTATTATTGGCTCTTAGTTGGCCAGTGATTACACGACGTCTCCTGGCCTGGCTTGGCTGGCTTTGTTGCTTCATTGGATACCTTTTTAATGTTTTTATGATATTAGATGTACGTGTTTTACGTACCAGGGCTACGGTTTTCTATAGTTGTGATTAGTTTGTATGCAAAGGATAGCGAGGTGGGGTCTTACGTACACTATATATGGCATATTACACTGTATATTATATGAACAGGTTGTGGAACGAGAGATTATTATATTGATGGGAGTGGATTTCAGAAAGAGTAGCATAGTGGCGGCAAAGCATGTGATAGATATGGTAGGAAAAGACACTGCCTGTTATATACTCTACCTACTATCTACTATACCTACTATATTTACTATATCGCACTGACATGGCTTATATTACACAGAATGTACCACCCAAGATGATTCCTCCTGTAAGTACTTACTGCGTACTCTACATGTTTATATACAATATATATATTCCCTTCACTTTGCAATGATATTCATTTTTATCTAATTCTTTTTTACCTTATTTACTTCATGTTATGGCACCAATTATTCTCGTTTCATTTAATGATTACTCTGTTCATTGGCTAACTCACTTAAATCCCTCTTAGTAAACTTGTTTTGGTGTTTTTTAATTGATCATGTGTAGGCCTTAGAATTGCACATGCATAGCTCTTGCCTGTGTTGCATATAGAATATAGGGATATAATTGGGTATAAAAACATATGTATGTATATAGGATAGTATATATATATATATATATATGAAATAAATACGTGCAAGACATACAAACCTTATACATGCAAATACGCATTAACATATTCAGCTGCAGAAATCATACCCCATCATATTATAACATATTATGCAGGCATGTAAATGTGTTTATGTTACTATTAGATTATATATATATACAACCAATGTATTGCAAACAAGCAACCAATCATTGTCTTCCTTTTCTGTTTCACACAGCGGACGGGGCCACATCTGAGGAAGAAGCAGAAAATGAACCAGATGATGAGCCAATAGAAGCAACCAATTATGTTCCGGTCAATGTATGTGTTCTATTCTAACCAATCACACTAAGGGTATTATATGATAGGACTATGCTGCCAGTCAATCATAAAAATCTTTCCAATTATTATACATTTTATTTTATTTTAAATGTTTTAAATAGGGCAACCATTGGTTCATACAATGCTATCACGGGCCCCCGTCACATACCTCCCTCCTCTTCGCGTTTACTATTCTCTTGCTCTTTTTCTTCTCTTTCTCTTTCTCTCTCCCTTTTTCTTTCTCTGTTCCTTAAAGGCAGTGCCCTTTATATACCAGTACACCCCCACCCCTATCAACCTATCCATTCATCTAACACGCTTCTCTCTTGTCAACCTATTCTCTACCTCTCCACCTTCCCTCCGGCCTTGTAGGAAAGCTTCAGCCTGGAAACAGGATCAAAAACAGGTGAAATGGGTGAAGAGAACAAGAGCATTATCTGGTCTCTCTTGAAGCAGGTAGGTTGGGGTGGGGTAAAGGAGTAGGGACAGATGTAGGGGCTGTAGCCTCCTGGGCTCTCTCCTACATGATGGGTGGTAAGGATGGTAGGTAAGGGTAGTGGTCAAGGTGGGTGAGTCCCTTCCATACTACCGCCCCTAGACATTGTGCTGCAAAGGCAGCATTGACACTGATTGTATCAGATGTGGCTATATATATATATTCTGTATGATAGTGTACTTGGTTGTTAACCCTAGGTTAATTGGCTGTTAATCACACCCTGTATCTACCTGTAGGTAAAGCCTGGCATGGACCTCTCTAAAATCACCCTGCCAACTTTTATCCTAGAGCCCCGCTCCTTCCTACAGTTAATATCAGACTACTACTACCACTGTGACATCCTGTCTGTGTAAGCTGACTCCCTTCTCTCCCCCTCTCTTTCCCTTTCCCTCTTCTTCTCTCTCCTTCTATCTCCCTATCTCTCCCTCTTGCTTTGTCTCTTGCTGTACTATGATTGGTCCTATTCCTGGGTGACGGGTAACGACTGGTCAGCCTTGCCTATCTTTACACCCTGCCTACAGGACTATGACATGATTATGGCACGTTAGTGTGAACACGTAGTCACATCAGATAAATACGTCTACATGAAATGTGAAGCGCACCTCTGATTGGTTGTAGCCATGTCATATGGTCGGTGATTCTAACCAATAGCTATGCAGGGCTGCCAAGACCCAGGATCCTCTCCAACGTATGGTCGAGGTGGTGCGGTGGTATGTGTCCGGGTTTTACAAGAAGCCTAAGGTGGGTTTAGAGAGCCAATCAGAACCCTCCTCTATCTTGTCGCACCACCCCTAGCTGCATACACATATCTCACTTTTCTTCTTTTGTTGGTGTGATGCTATTCCATTATCTCTTCTCCGCACATTATGCTTCTGCAGGCATTATCCTGTGGTCTCTATGTCACTGTCATGCTATTAAGATAGGGCCACCAGGAACCCTTCCGTCCTCTATGTGCTAGTAAGGTGTACATGGTACATAGTACATATTATACAATACATAGTATATAGTATATAGCGGGGAAAGAGATAGCTCTGACATGAACCTTTTCGTATGCAAGCCTATCATACTGACCTCTCTGTTTTACATGGCAGGGCGTAAAGAAGCCTTACAACCCCCTGCTAGGCGAGATGTATAGGTGTCAATGGAGCCATAGCGATGGAGCTAGGACTTGCTTTGTAGCTGAACAGGTGAGTGTGCAGGCTGGTAACCCGCTAAGAAGCCTAGAGTAAGAGGCTAGGTGGGTAGTAAGCTGGTGAGAGGGCCTCTGTCTTGGTTCACCTGCTGGCGTTATATTGCTTGTTATTACGTTGATCTTTCTCTTAGGCTGTTATATGTTGTATATTATAACAACTAGTGTTCAATCATGAGGCTGTGGGTGCGAGAGGATCTTGCAAAATAAAAAGATTGACTGCCTAATATGACTGATGAAACGAATGGAGAGGGAGAGAGAGACAGCGAGGGGGGAGAGGCTATATTACTTCCTTTTCATGCCGACCAATGGTTACTTTGTTTTTATCAGGTGTCACATCACCCACCAATCAGTTCATGGTATGCCAGTAATCGTCAACATGGTTGGTGTACCAGCGGCACTTTCTTCCCCAAGGTAATCCATAATCTATAGCCGAGCATGACTTTCCACCAATGCTCCCTTGTTTTTATATTTATATGTTTCCTTATTTGTCTATATTAGTTATGCCTCTACATATTACCCATCCCGTCCTAGGAGCCAATCATCTTCTCTGTCTAACAACAACAGGGCCAGGGGGATGTTGTTGCTATGGTCATTAATCATTTTCTTACGTTTTATTGGGTGTTTAAGTCGATGTTTACTGTTTCCTATTGGCTATTGGCTTGTTGTAATTCTCATCCATCTACTTTAGAAAGGTGTTTCCCTCAGGCTAAAGGTTCCAATCCTAATTGGTTTATCTTCTTTTATATATTTTTCATATGATCTCTATTGGTGTTATTGATTAATCTGTTCCTTACACTATACCCTGACCCTTTAATCTTGACTCAGTCCAGTGACCTATACAGCGTTCCTTTAACCCAGGACCCCATTATCACCCATAACCACCAGGGTATCCCTCTCTTAAGCTTACGTCTCTCCCCCTCCCCCACCTCTAGTCTCACTTCAATGGTAACTCAGCCAGTGCCAGTCTAGAAGGCCATGTGGAGTTGCACTTCCACGAACACAACGAGGACTATATTCTTACCTACCCTAGTGCTGTAGTCAAGGTATTCCCTCTCCCTCCTCCTCTCTTCTCTCTCCCTCTCTTTCTCTAGCAGTATTACTATTCACTACTGAAGACTACATTGTCATCTGGCATGGTGGGTATTATGATTCCCCTATCTATCTAGAGGTAAGAGACTATCTACAGTTGGCCTCTATTTCAATAGATAATATATACTATGACGTCACTCTCTTTCTGTATGGCTCTCTTATCCCAATCATCTGCCTCTCCCTCTCCCTTTCCCTTTTCTCAGGGGCTGTTTTTTGGGACTATGCTGTTAGAGCTATCAGGTGAGGTCACTATTACCTGTCTGAAGACAGGTTTGACGGCCGACATTGAATTTAGACAGAAGGTGGGTTGGTGAAAGCTATGGGTTGGGTCGGGTCGGGTCGGGCTATGGGAGAGGGAGAGCGCATGTGAATCTGGGCTCTGCCAATTACTACCCACTATTTGTAATTGCAACAAAATCATTCTATTTCATTAGATTTTAGCCGGTTTAGGTGGCCTGATTGGCCCGACTATGAACATCTAATACCTGTCGCAATGGTATGTAGTGTAAGATACATATAATACGTTGTTAATGATTGGTATATAGATGAGAGGATGGACGCTAATTGGCCAATGCATCTTTCCGAAATGGAACAACAATAATAGGGTCGGCCAGTAAGGTGCAGGTTATAAATTTACAAATTAATTTCCCAGCCAATGATAGGAGGACTGTATAATTCAATGAGCGGCAGGATCCGAAACAGGGAAAGCACTATCTACATGATAAATGGTTTATGGGATACCTCCGTAGACCTGGTGGATCAGAAAACTATGGTAAGCGTGTACGCTGTATAACCCTATATATGGGTATGGGTTGGGTAGGATAGATGTACAATGTTTTGTCAATTGGTTTTTTATTGCATGAGATAGGAAAGGTGATTATGGGCTTAAATGATTATTAGTTGCATCGTATTCGAAGAAAGGGTACAAATTGTGTTGACTAGTATACTGTACCATACCATATTATATTATATTATACTGTACCATATCATACCCGCCTATATCTATCTATCTATCTATCTATACACCTACCTATTTACCTCTCTGGTTCTCTCTATCCCTCACAGGATACTAGTCCTTTGTGGGTGGCTAATGCTGAGGCTATTAATAGACGGTTACATCACTTTGACGTATCCCCCGAGGAGCAAACTGAAAAGGACTCCCAAAAGTATGTTCTTGACTGGCTGTATATATATGGTAGTATGCATATAGTCGTGTTATGTGCTACAGTTACTAAACAACCACAGACTGCCTTTCTGTTTTGCCCCCCCCCCCTCCCTGTGAGTGGTGGGACGAGGGGTAGGATTTGCAATGTATAATTTATATGACCTTTTAGATGTTAGCCAGCCACTATACATACCCCTCCTGTCTCCATCTATCTACCCTTCTAGCTCCGGTGGTGAAACCTTCATTCTCCTCTATATGACCGCCCCCTTTCTCCGCCTACCTCTACTACCTCTAACAGGGTGACCTCTCCTCTGTCATAGGTTATGGACTCATGTGACTGCAGCCATCCTAAACGGGGACCAGGTGCAAGCCACAGAGGAGAAGAACAAATTGGAAGAAGCGCAAAGGACTGAGCTGAGGGTAGGGGCCTTCCCTGTGAGATGGGGTGGAGTGGGGCATCCAGATATATCTAGCTAGCTATCTACAGTAGATATATCCTGTATGTATAAGGTATAAGGTATAAGGGTATAAGCCAGTAGGTAAACCCTATACCGCCAAACAAATAACCCAATCAGGGACTAGATGATTATGACCTCTCTCTCTGTATGGTCTTTTCTATTCATACCACTCCTTTTATTGATGCATGACTTCCGCCCATACAGAAACGAGAAGATAATCATGAGGTGTATAGACAGAAGGTGTTCCGTAGGGGCCCACGAAACTTTTATTATTATTCTAAGATGAAGTAAGTATCAAGGCCCAATTCCCTTCCCTTTTCCCTCCTTACTTGCCTACCTACACCTCCCCTGTGTGGACCTTATCACTTACCACTGCAGTTCTTCTCTTTATTGATCTCCTTCTCATTTTTTGTCCTTCCATATTTAGCCTTAACGCGTGGAATTCAGCCAATGACATGTATGAGTATGAACGGGATGGCGTGATTCGCACCAAATGCAGGTATTGTCTTGTCATTAAATATAATTCCCTCGCCTTGAACTCTTTAGTTGTAGGTTAGTAATGAGTAATAACTAGGACATCGGTTGAATGCCATAAGCCATTAGCCTACCGTTTATTGCTTATTTATACATGATTTGTATAATTGTTATTGGTTACGTATTTATGATCATACCATACTATCTATCATACATGCTATTCTGCCCTATATACCCTACCCATCCTTACCTATATACCCTACCCATCCTTACCTATATACCCTACCCATCCTTACCTATATACCCTACCCATCCTTACCTATATACCCTACCCATCCTTACCTATATACCCTACCCATCCTTACCTATATACCCTACCCATCCTTACCTATATACCCTACCCACCCTTCCCTATCCAGATATAAAAAAAATGGAGACTATGATGATAACGACCAGGGACCCACAAATCTATCGCAAGTTTCAAGCTCAGATAGTTACTATGGTGGCCCATCCATTGAAAGCAATCGTGTTAAAAACTACCTCCCTAAAGATTATGTAGTAAAAAAAACCCACAAGAAAGGCAGTGAAGGCAACACAGAAAAGTAATAGCAATGCTTGTTGTATCATCATCCCCACACTGTTGTAATGGGCTATGTTTTTTTCACGCGTTCTGCTAATCATATATCTTCACCAATCATATATTGTTTACTGTTGTTGTTTATCCCATTATAATATATCCTAAGTACCCATAGTGTTACAAATTGTAAAAGCTATCATTATATACGTGTTTGCATACTGTTCAATGAACAAAAACACCATACTATTCCTATTATCCATCTATTACCTACACTATATATATTTCTTTGACATGCCGCCACCCTTACCCCAGAGGTCTTATTAACGATATAGAAGGGATGCATAGTAAATGGAGCAGTGAAGGCAGTTCATCTAATTTGGAAATGCAGTTGTATGAGTTAGAGAGTAAGGTCCAGCAAATACTAGCCCGGCCTAAAGGGATCACAATACAAACATTAGTAATACTGCTAGGAATGCAGTTAGTACTACAGGTAGGCTATAGAGCTCTACTCTACCACCTCCCTCTCTATGTCTATGCATGTACCCACTATATACCCTGGGGTGAATTTCCTTACCCTGTTTTCACTCAGTTCTATTGCTGCCTTTTATATTCATTTCCCTCTCACACCAATTATATCCTGTTTTACTTATTAGATCACTCACTAATTATCTGTAGCCATGTCCTTATAGTTTTAAAATACTATCCACTAACCCCTCTCTCTATATATACCTATTACAATGAGCTTATACTACCTTTAGTAACGCTTTCCCAGGGATGACCTACCAAACCTCTCTTTTATTTTTCTGTTTGGTAGCTCTAGTCTCTAGTCTTTATCATTGGTTAGAGCTATTAATAATTTCCACTCATTCTATCCCAGGTGGTTCTTATACGTATGTTTCTATAACCTACAATACGAATGGAGGTAGCAAAAACCTATTCCGGTGGGGCCTCTCGTTATATTCCTTCTCCTTCCCTCCCACTAATAGTAAGAGTAGCTGTTTTAACTGTAGGTAGTAGCATATAGACGGGCAATAGGTGAAGGAGGTAAGAGGATGTAGTTGCTACTGTATGTGGGTGGGAAAGGAGTACCAATCATATTATTGCCATAGTCTTTAATACTTAATCTAGGATAGCGATTAGGTGGCCTGATGCCAATGTGTTCTATAATGAATGATTATGGGGTTCATGCATTGGGTCTTTAATTTTAAATAGTATAGATGTGACAGCAAACATTTCAATTCTTACCTAATGTTTTGCTATAGGTCAGGGTGGGCGGAACAAAGTTGATGCATGATTTTAGTTTTTTATAATTTTCCGCTGTGGCATTGCATGCCTGCCGGGTGGTATGTGTGTGTGCGCAATAGCTATTATTTTACAAGCATACCGGAGACCATACCACTAGTCCAGCTAACCTTCCTACATGGAATTCTGGTTGCATAGTATACCTAATGATGACCTTTGCACAATAGGTGTGCTGTGGGACAATAAAATGATTGTACCAATGTAAAATTCATCTTAATAAAACGAGTTCTATTTGTATATTAAAACATTTATGAGGTTACTAGGCCAGAATACTCTAATGATATAATCTACTTGTAGAAAGGAATGGTGGCTGACCCTTTTCAACTGTAACAGAATAAGGTACCTTAGGACTTACTGTACCTAGATATTATAATAATCCCATTAGTCTGCTTGTTATTGCTAATACTATTTATTCTTACATAACAATATTACTATTATCAGTCGATAATTGGTCTGTGTATATATTAGGCCAATCAGCTGAGGCCTTTAGATTGTAAGAGATGATGGTGGTTATCAACCATGACATGCATCACCATACGCTGTTCGCTTCATGCTAATTTGGGACATGATTTTTATTAAATGTTAATTTGACTAAATTAAGTTTGGTTGATGCAAGCTAACATCTATCTTATATGACGATTGGTTAGTAACGATCGGCTCTACTAATCATTTCCTTTGTAGTAAAGTATATACACCAGCCACATACAATAACTTACTTATTTTCCTAAAAAAAAAAAAATCCAAACTATTGAACCTATTTCTGCTGAATAATTAACATTAATATGCTTTACATAAAATTAAAATGCCTAAAAAGCACATATGACTAGCTCATAATCCAAGTAAAAATAAAAATAAAATGATAGAACTTATTAGGCTTAATTCTATTGGAAAGTAAAATAAATCAAAAAGTGTTTTTATATCAAATCCACATCCAATCACAAATGCTCTAGCGCTCTGAAAGTACGTGATGGCAGTAGCCACGCGGTTAATTGAACTGATATCCAATAAATGGTGGGAACCAGCCTTTTTGTGTCTATAATGATTGGTTGTATTGGCACAAAGGTCAATCAAGACTGTGTATGACGTAGTAAGATTAATAGGTAATAAGTGAATGAGGTTATATATGGATCCAAGTGCAAAAGGATTGGTCAGAGAGACCACAAGTACGATGATGGAAAAGGAAATGCAGCCTATCCGATCTACGCGTTCTCTTGATCCACCCAATTAGCAGCAATGTCACCAATAAAAGGAACTTTAAAACGAATCAAATCATCGGACAGAGTATAGGCCTTGAAGCTGTACCCCACCCCCGGTCATGTTATTGGATAAAAGATAGAAAGATCAAGACCTGATGATGAGCATGTGTAGAGAAGGAGAGACATGGGAGGGTATATATGCGCAGGCTATACATGACCACTAACTATCATATATCATGCCCATATAGATAGATCATGAAGTGGAGAAAGGAGGAAAACTACAGGCTGAATGACATCATAGATACACAGTAAACCAATGACTACAGGTTAAAATAATAAAGCCATGTTAGGCAAATACCTAGTGTTCACTTTGTATATACTAGAAGAAATGACTTACCCTAAAAAGGAAATAACAGCGAGATCACAGACAAACAATAGCCACTCTATCACGGAAGACCTGCCAATCATTCGGGTTAAAGCACTATCCTCCTCCTTCACCTAGCCCACAACAAGACAAGTAATTGGACCAATTTCGATAATGGCTGCTTATACCACCACTGGGTAGAGACTGCATACCAAAGACAAAAAGCTGCGTTTATCCCCACGGCATAGGATAGAGGAGAAAGGGTTGTAAGGCAATCCTAACTATGCATAATACTAGTACGCCTAGTATCACAAACGGAATTGGACACGGTTGGAAAACATAACTATAGTTATAGTTATCTAATTCAATAATTAATTAATGATGGGTTTTGAAGTATTATATATATATATATATAATTTTATATTTGAAAAGAATAAAAAGATTATCTGAAACAGATTGGAGCTCTTGATTCTATAGTGATATGAAATAAAAACCATACAGTTTTCAGTCTAAATTCTCTGCTGGCAATAGTCGGCTGCCACCCCGAACATGAGTGAGATAATTACTGCATACATTGAAATCACCAAATTTATCCTTCTCTATAGGCTAATATAAATCAACGGTCGTAAAGAATTCAATTACATAATGAGAATTATTTCCTTATGTCTTTCGTCAGTATTACCACCCTCTCCTCTCTCTACACCGTAGCAATTACCAATAAGAGGGCACCATGTATGAATAAGGCACTTATGGTGTTATGTAAGCCTACCACAGGGCTAGATAGTGGGTGATGTGGATTGGTATAAATGAACCCAGGTGTGATTAATATGCTACGATGCGTTTCGTATGCATATCTGTATCTATACTACATGATATACTAGGGGGTAGGTGTAGAGCAAATTATAACTAAGAGAATAAATGGCATAGATGCAGACACGTGGGTGTATGTGATGTGCTGAGATAGATATATGCGGCTGTGTGTAGGTAGTTTGTATGTTGTTATGGAATTGTGTGGTTGTATGCATATAGCCTCAGTGTATATAGCGTATATAATAGATATGTAAATATAGCCTTCACAAAAAGAGTAAAAATAGCAAAGATAGATATATACAGGTAGGATAGAGATATATACTATAGGGGAGGAAGACTAATAATTAGTAGATTAAACCTAATAGACCTATTACAGGAGGTGGAAGCCCCCAATAGCCT
Source organism: Ichthyophonus hoferi (assembly GCA_002751075.1). Classification (NCBI taxonomy): domain Eukaryota; class Ichthyosporea; order Ichthyophonida; family Ichthyophonidae; genus Ichthyophonus; species Ichthyophonus hoferi. The sequence continues at coordinate 21,157 of NAOQ01000154.1, read as the reverse complement.
TAAGGTACCAGTGCCCATTCAAGGTAGAAGAGTTCATTCAGGGTGAAGCAGTGAGTGTGAATTAATATAAAAAGAGGTGAAGGGAAAAGACCACATCCCAGCAGAGTACTTGTCGTGCATCCTTGACACATAGAATAAGGAAAAAGACCAGACAAGTAAATAAGAAATAATAGGGAAGGTAGAAAGTATAGTATAGGAAAGTGGGACAACTTACCAAGAGAAAATGATGTTAAGAATGAGCATGGCTGTCAGGGTGAGACTGGACTGCCAGGCGTGGAACCGGACATAATCATTTTTAATCTCAAGCATCAAAAATACAAATCCTATAGGGAATATGGTTATGGTGTAAGTGTATCAGTTGTGTATATTTGAATATGCGTATATATAGGTAAGTAAGTAGAAAGTTAAGCACGCATACTTCATGGAAACACTAGATATATGTAAAATAAATACTGTACAAAATTGTTCCTATTTGTGGTTATATGTATATTTTCGTTACATATGTTTCTTGCCAGTCTACGTATTTACCTCTGGTATTCCCACACCTAATGAGGCGAATATACACAAGGTTTATACGTATATGAAGTCGAAAAGTACGCAGCTAAAAATAAAAACTCAAAAAATATTCGTGTAAATATTATTTTGTGCCTCCGTGTTACTATATTCGAACATTGCTTATATGCACATTCATGATATATATTATTATGTGTCCGATATTATGTAGTCCTAGCAAGACAAACCTGTTATGGGTCCCAGAACATAAGTCATAGTAGACTCGATTCCCACAGGCATGGGAAGAGATGTTTCATAGCGATTTACCGGCACCACCTCCTCCTGCCCTCCCACTCTGCCTGCCTCAGCATCTCTGTAGTTAGAGCTAGAGGCCCCTTGAATCGGTGTGTAACCAGACATGTTTCTATATTGTGTTTAAGACGAGCTAAGACGGGCTATAACTATTATTAAAGTGCCTAAAAACCTGTCACAGTTGACTCTTTCTTTTTAAGATCAATCCTGCCTTGCTATCCCACCAAAATATATTCGCCTTTTTATTAGCCATTGGCTTATAATCATGAATTTATTTATTTTATTAATTGTATAAACCAATCCTCTATCAGCTTGTATGCTGCAAATTCACATAAGATTTTATTAAGCTAGGCTGAAATCTAAAATTCGCCTCTCAACAATCAGCCTACATTCACCCTGGAGTATATCAAAGGAAAGAGGCTAGTTGGGCAGTATCTAAATCTAGGGGTTATAGATATTATGAACAAATTTAAGAAATGCAGAGAAAGTAAGGTAAATAAATTTAAATTATGGCATAGAATTGCTGTTGTAAAATTAAATAAAAAAATTAAAGAAATTAGAGTGGCTTAAGGAAAATACAATCAACATGTTTGTGGTAGATTGTGATAACTCTACCTGCAAAAAACTATCAAAAAGAAAATAATAGGCAACATCTTCAGTATTTATCTTAACACTTCTTTTGTTTTACAGAACTAAATTCATAAATTAAACAACAACATGTAATAAAAAACATCTAAATACTTAAGGACAAAAGTAAATGTAGCCTTCACTGGAAAAGTGTTGAACTGGGAAGGGCATGTATCAGTCTTGGATGAAAGGGGTACTTCGTGATCAATTAGTAAGAGTAGAGTGGCAATATTCCGTATATTTGTATATCCCTAAAGAAGGGTAAATGCTTAAGTGAAAGGACACTATACGCATTGACATCATTGGTTGATGATGAATTCTTTTAAGCATCCCTGACAATATTCCATACCCCAAGGTTATTTGTATAGCTGAGGGATTTCTTCCATTGATTGGTTTAATATTGATCGATCCTCTTAGATTGGCCTTTAGCACTAATCTGACATATGCTCCGATTGGCACATCTACATTGCACATACATTTTTTTGTCAGACTACATATGCACATATGCAATAGTAATTTTTAATAATAATAAATGGCTATGCTATATATAAAGAAATTTGTAAATTAACTAAAGATTCTTTTTGAAAAAATATACTTTTATATAATTATTCCCTACATCTTTTTTATTTTTAATAATTATGCGTATGTGAAATGATTGATCATGTTTAGTACATTCTAAGTTGTGATTCTTATTGTTTTCTTACTTCCTTTATATATCCCTAGTACACAAAAACAGGGGAAAACAATGTTTTAATCGTCGGCCTTCTTTTTTTCTAAAAGCTTTTTAACTGATAGGCTGCTACAATATCTTTTAGATTATTTTTAAGGATTATTTTATGATTATTCGTAAATTAGAGTGGTGCGTTTAAAATTAGGTTAATTGCTTAAGCTATTTTTAATATAAATTCAACTATAAAACGGGTCGAATCATATGATACGGTTTGATTTGGAAATGTAATAGTAACATAATACAGGATATTTTGGAAATGCTGAAAAAAAAATATATAAAAAAATATGTTGAAAAATTCTGAAAATATTTTTTTAGTTGATTTTTTAAAATATTTAAACAACAACAGTAGAAGATACAGCAACAATTCTTTATTCAAAATCATTAATCTCCTGCGTTAGTGCTATTACCGTTAATACTCTTCTAGATTATAATATTGTAGATTTTCTAGAACCGATGAGATGAGATGTTTGTTTTTAGCTGACTCCGTTGAGTTGCTCTGTCTAATTAAACTGAGGTCGGACTTGATTTTTGAAAAAAGGTTTCAATTGGATTAAAGTCAGGACTATATGGTGGCAAATACATTACTTCAACGTTCAAAGTCATTGTATGAATTAATGCTAAAAACTTATCTTATATGTATCTTTGTTTTTAAATTTTATTGAATATTTTTTATAATTTACATATTGAAGCTTAAAATTCTTATTTTGAAGAACTGAAGAATACAAAGGCATAATTTTTTTGTAAAATCATTCCCAATATTTCGGAAATTCTGTAAATGGCCTGAATTAGTAGGTGTCGGTCCAAACATGCTCCGCGACTCGATTCGGAGGGTTCAATCCTTTTGAAATGACTGGTGAAACAATATAGCGATATTTATCCTGCGAATACCAGCTACTTATATTATGTATGTAGAAGTGATTTTGAATAATAAGTAAAGTTTATATAATCATTAATTTTTTGGAAAAAGAAATTTTATTATAGCATTATCATTATTTTATCCTATGTGTCATTTTATAGTTTTGCTATACCTATATCAAATAGGTTGCACCATAAAAGGTAATTACGACGTTTAAATAATTTGAACACATGTCTAGTCACGTGACTTATAAACTATTAAAGTGCTGCACGCAAGAATTGAAATATTTCGTTTTCGTACTTTGGTTGTTGTGTTTAATTTATTCGTTGTAGTAATTTTTTCCTTTGAGTTTTGTTTTTCAAGTTGCTAACAGTTGGGTTGTAGTGCTTGTGCAAAACAGAGACTTGAAATATACTTGAATAGGTTTCACAGCTTTTGATCAATTTTTTATTATAGTTACTGGTTTTGTTATATTGTTTGAGTACCTTTTCACCAGTGTTTGAGTTCCCGACGCCTTTATGTGTGGCTAGGGGTAATTAATTACTGGCACATAAATATGTTTTCAATTTTTTTGAGACAGGTTGGCTTTTAATGCCGCTTGTCAAGCCTTTGAAAACAAACATACCTGTTAAGCAATCATCTGTTTAGTATTATAGCTGTCCTATAATATTTTCGAAACCTCTGCAGGTTGAATAATAAACTAAAAATTATCAAATGTGTTTTCAGTTCTGGTTTTGAAGATTGGTTGGGTACTTCCTTTCTACTTCACAGTACTTACGATAGATACTATTGATGGTTTATGTTAGTCACACTTTGAGTTTTGAAAATGAATATTAAAATTTTTCCTTGAAATTAAAGTTATACGTTCTATAGGACAGCCTAGCTTATTGATTATGTTCATTTTTTTTTTTCCAAAAAGGTCTACCATATTTACGTCGTATTGTAAAAGAAGTTTTAGCTTAAATTTTGTGGGTTTGTGTTAATATTTGTTAAAACCAACTTCTTCTCTACGTTTAGATTGATTATCCTTTATCGTTAAGATTTTTAGTGGTTAAGTGCTCCCTATAAAAACAAACCAATCATAACTTTCTGCATTTACTTGTTGGTGTTTCCCATTTTAAGTATTAGAAGTTCCCAAAACAATAATAAAGTTACTGTTTGTTATTACAGTTTTCAGTTGTCAAATTTATGGTTTTCTAATTCTCAAGTGGTGGAAATTTATCATCCAAATTCTTTATTAGGTCAACTAGGCAAGTATGGTACACTAACCATTACAGAATACTTTTATAGTACGTATCCTATATTCTAGACACTACGTCAGAAACAGAATTTGGAACAGATACTACTTCTATTTCCAGTAGTTTTGGAGTTGGTGCTAAGTCTGTTTTTAGTTAATAGTATAAAAATTGTTACTTACAAACGAATGGTTTGGTTGAATGTGGCTGTATTTTTTATAACTTAATCTGCTTGTGTTTGCCAAGTATAAACACTACATATTTATTACCAGAAAAGTATTATTTCATTAAAATTCTGAATGCTTAACAGAGTAAATAAGAAAGACGCTAGTATTATGCCAATGTTTTTAAGCATAATTAATTGATACACGCTGACAGCTCCATTTTTTTTTTT
>NAOQ01000154.1:0-11101 GCA_002751075.1 Ichthyophonus hoferi | reverse complement strand
GTTATTATTATTATTATTATTATTATTACTTAGAACATAAAGGAGAGGTGTAAAACACAACAAGCACAGCCCATTCTGACGCCTAACCAATCATTAAAAGGCATGGAGGGAGAGTGATACGTTTTGACACAATCATTGGTTTTTAACTAAACTACACCTCTGTTGCAATAATACGTTACTGGCAGATAACCGTACTACTAGTATTAGAGGTACCCACGCGTCTATATATATATATCTACCTTTTTCTGTTATCATGATAGCTAACATTACCTTCCCATGACCAGACTGAATGAGAAGGACGCCTCAGGAAATGTCAAGTTTGGAGACATTGGTGTAGCCCTGAAGGATGTATGTGGTATACTTTGTAGTGCATTCCGGTCATCTGTATGCATACAGACCTACCTCGCCTCTCTCACCACCTTTTCTTATACACACTCTATTTGGTTTGCCCACATGCTTTGCTAGCTAACGTTTTTTTTTAAAGTTAGGGCAATGAATTAAACCAGCCAATATACTTGTATTACATATTACTTCTATGTAATATGCAGTTGCACTTATTGCCTAGAATGAGGGGCAGTCATTTTTCTCCCTTAATTTTTTATTTACATGATACTTCTTTCGTAACTTACTCCTTGCTTCTGACGCATATATATATAGTTTATATTAAAATTCCATAATATCACGGCAGGTTAATAATTGTCAGGGGCATCTGTTCTCACATGTTAGTGGTATTGCTAGGTTTGTTAGGTCAATTTTATGAGCACAAAGATGGAACCATGGAATAATAAATTGCATTTTTCTTTTATTTATTCAAACCTAGGGATGGTTTAGCTAGAGAAGATCGAGGTATTGAGGAGTTATTTATATAGTCCTGGCCATAAGGGGAGGCTAAGTAAGGGCTTGGTAATGGGTTAACAGGCCATTAACAAGGGACTCAAAGCGAGAGGGATTGAGCCTACCACTAAATACATTGACCCTTCATATACCATCCGGGCAGCACCTTGTATTGCCCATGACGCGGTGAGTAGGAGAGAGGGTGGGGGGTTATGTTATGTTATGTTATGCTATGACAGGCTGAGGCTATTGGTGCTATGCTATTAGATATTTTTATTTTCTCTCCCTAACCCTCTTTCTTTGCAATGGTTTTTTTTTGTTTTAACTAACTCATGATATATTTTCATGGAGGTGGTTCTCTTAATAGTTTGCTTTCTTTCCTTTGTCCAGTCTAGTTACAGGATACTGATACTTATTTTCTACTCCAAAACAACCACCTTTTCCTCTTCCTCCTACCACACTACACTCTGCATTGCACTCTATAATACACATACACATATGCACCTTTTAGATATTCTGTGTCCAACTCGCTCAAATGGCTGTGCATGCTGGCATGGCTGGAAAGACGGGCATGATTGTAGGTCAGATCAACGGAACCTTTGTACACATTCCTGTAAAAAAGAGCGTTGAGAAACGAAAAATTGTGGATGTGTATGGGCCATTGTTCCAGACCCTTCGTGATAATACGGGCATGCCCTTTGATTGGTCAAAAACAGAATGATATCTACCTGCGTAGCATAAATCGATTATAAGTATTGGCTATATATGTTAGTATGACTTAGTGGGATAGATAGAGGGTACATACTAGAGTAGTATTGGGAACCACATTGCACCTGTCTGGTTCTTGTTAAAGACACTAATTCTACCTAAGACTAATGCTATATTTTCGAACATCCCTTTAAAATTTTATTAAAATATTTAGGTAATACTTGTAATGACTGTCACTTCCTGATCATAGATATGGTGTTTTTTAAGGCATTTTTTATGTATTTCATGTGTTGTTTGATCAATCTAGTGGCCTGAGCCCAATCCCCATTATTTTTCTGCCTATCGTTGGACAGTATTAGTGCAAGAAGTGCCGAATATAAATAGCTACATATAAACGTAAATTAATGCAATTATAGTAGTTACAATTATCTATTTGATTAATTATGGGTTCCGAAGTATTTTATGTTAAAAATGCTATATTTATCAAGTATAAAAAGTTTCTGTCTGAGATATATTGGGAAATATTGATTCTGTAATGAACGATATTGATACTGAAAAAGCTATACAGATTTTATCTTAATTTTTCTGCTTAAAATAGTTAACAGCCACTCTGAATATAGGTGAGATAATTTACTACACAGGCTGAAATTGACAAGACGTTGAATGACAGCATTATTGAACACTATCATGAAACCTTTTTTTAGGAATAATTACCAATAATGGTTCAGAAAGGATTTACAAATATTATAGAGAGGCTCGTACACAGCTTTACCACCATTATACCCATAGGCATTTGTAGCTTATTGTAGCTCTGCTGTATAACTTGATAATTTCTTTAAACCTGGCTTCATTAATAATCTTCCGTGCTGGAAATAGCCTGCACGGATCATACTCGGTCATATATTGGTAGATTGTGGCATTGACTGAGTTCATATTTGAAAAGCTAATATTTCATGGCCTTTGTATTAATGTGATGTGGCCAGACTATTTTGTCGGAATAAATGGCAGCTTACTGACATAAAAAAGATCCTTTGAGATTTATCTAGCACTGAAAAGAAGGCCCTACAATATATGTGTTCCATAAATACGTTCTTTTTTATATGTAGAAGACAAAAAATTAGTGACTTGTTTCAGACAATTCTCAAATCTATATTTCTTGAGCTCAAGGCTAGCCTACCATAATTTCAGTTCGTTTTGAGAACTTAAGCAGATTCTTTTGTGAAAATGTGCATAATTTTCTATCTTTCAAAGTTCTGATGGGACATTCAAGTTTAAGGTCTATTACAATATTGTCTAAGAATTGTTTGATAGTTTTCCCCTTGTCCATTGTGAATTGGGACAATTTGTTTTTATAAATTTAACAAATAAATTATTATATTTTTTTATTTTAACAAAATTTCAGAATCTGGTTTTTATTTAGAAATTCTAGCTTTGTTGCCTGCATTATTAGCAGATGAAAATATTTAAACAAAAACAATTGCAATTACAATCTAAATATGATGTATATGCAAAACAAAAAGTTCCCTTTTTCCAGTTAACTTCTAAAATATGTTTGGAAGTGATACATCGTATTGGTATATCAACTGAGTAGACCATACTTTCTGTGCATTGGGCTGTAAATATTTATTCAATATACCATGATAATATAATTGCTAACAATAACTTATGTTGTGGTAACCTATGTGTTCATATTTTTCTATTTGATGGGTTTCCTTCAAATTATAGATATTGTCTCCATTTTGGTTTTGTTAACAATAATTTATATGTAGTATTTTATCTCAAGACTAAGACTATAGCTTACTTCAAGCCATAAACCTCCAGATAATAGCATTCACCATCTAACTGCCTATCCTACACGAGTTAAATTAAATATTTTGTTTGTACAATCCACTTTAATTATTTTCTCCTGCCACAGAATTACTAGGACCATCCCTTTGAAAGTCTTCAGATTTATAGAGAAAATTATTTCTCATTTCTCTATCTTATATTATAATTTTTTTTTTATAATACTAAACAAAATTGTCACTGCGTATTCATAAAATGAAGAGAAACCCCAAAATAGAAAAACAAGAATGAAGTTTATCACAAAATATTTAATAAATTGATCAGGTTAATATGACCTGAAATTCCCTGCAGTCAGTAAGTAACATTTGCATATTTTGTGTAATTTTCACACAAAAACAACGGTATCGCCAATACTACGTATTAGTCAGAAGATCAAAAGGGGCTTTTTTTAAAAGGGTAATATGTCCATAAAATTGCACATAAACACTTTTTTTTTTTTTGGCAATTTTTTTTGGCATTTTTCATAATAAATTAAAATATTTTAAGTCTTTTTTTGTTTCTCTTTTACATATATACATAATTATATATAATAACCATTCTATTTAGCTCTTTAGTCGGACCATCATGGATGTAGACCATACAGATAGATGAGGAATAAGCAATATCTCGTTGGAGAAAATAGAATAGTTTATAAGATCGACAATTTAAATACATCTTTTTTTTATTTATTTTATTTTTATTACTATTCTTTATATATATATATATATATACTTACTATTTTTGTTTACATTAATGACTTCAGCTGTATTTAACTTGTTAGTAAACATTAAAATATAGCTAATTATATTTAATTATTTTTATTAGTGGGTTAAAATAATTTAATCTTGATATTAATTACTTGTATACATTTGTTATTTCCCCAATCCTTTCAACATAATTAAATATATCAACAATAGCAATATTGGAATTATTGAACCATGTCTAAAGTGAGTAATATTTTATTTTCTTCCTCCTACCTCCTATACATGTTTATTATACATACGTTTGCATTAGGGTGGATGAGCAGGGGTACATTCAGGTTTATCTGGAAGTAATTGTGACTACAACCAAAAGATTCTCATGTTTTTATCCTCAACTAGACTACTATTCCTCACTAATTCACTATACTACACAAGAAGACAATATAGATTATAAGGGGAAGGGTTAATGATTAGTTCCTAATATTAGAAAATAAGGAGGAACAGGAACTGAGAGGGTATATATATTAGAAACAAAGTAGGCACTTATGTTTTTTCAACTGACAGCAAGTCAACGACACGGATTTCCGAAGAAAATGGGACAAGGAGGAGTTCCAAGAGCTAGCCAAGAAGAGAAAGGCAGAGGAAGAGTTAGAGGAAGAGGGTAAGAGGTTACTTCACACCTATATAGACATATTAGCACTTATATCATAACATCTCTTTATGGTTATATAGGGACATCATTGTTAAATACCTTGGTGATTTTTCCATTCGCTCCCCTAGGTATATATCTTGACTTGCACATAAGTAGGTATATATCAGCTAATACCACAGAGTGCTCATATATATATGTATTGGTTGCAAGACAAAGTATAGTATAGTTTGGCGCGATTTAATACAACACAGTACATTACAAAACCGTGTAACATTATTAATATAATGTAATATAATATAACACAATACAATACATATATATATATATATATATATATATACAAACAAACATACATATATACATATATATTACACACAGAGGGTAATCGGGAAAGACAGCGTGTTATCAAGAGAGAGTTACTAAAGCAACGTGAGTTTAAAGTAGACTTAGAGTCGAAGGTGGGAAAGGTCCAGGTCATTACTAAAGTAAGTCATGCACATGGAAGAAATTTATTGGCCACCTGGGTTATTTAATTGCCATCACCAAGATAAAGCCAATTAGAAATAGGTGTTGAGTTACCCTGGTTACTATGCTTACTAATCTATGTCACGTACCCCACTTCATATGATTGTTTCATTTGATATTATATATTTCTTATTGGGCCTCTGCCTACATGTTTCCACTGATATTTAGCTAATGGACAGCCTAGGTTCTTTTCTAGTTCTCCTATCCTACCTTCATTCTCTCTTCAGGCTTCTCTCTCTTTGCTATCATTTATCCACTTACTATTTTCTATCACAGCATTTAATTAATTAATTAATTGACCCCTTCTTTTCTACCATTGGTCGCCTTTTCTTTGACCATCTTCCTGATCATATTTTAGGCCAATAATCTGATAGATAACTGATAACCAGCCAATCACAAAACTAGACCACCTGTGCTTATACATACCCCCATACATAGGATACCGCACTCTCACAGTCTGGCGGTTACTATTGCAATGTGTGCGACTGTACCGTCAAGGACTCCACCAATTTCTTGGATCATATCAATGGCAAGAAACGTACGTGGTAGCTTGATGCTTGTAATGATTTTGGATGTATATAGGCGTGCATACGTACATACATACATACATACATACATACATATACTACCATCCAATACTTGTGGGACCATCGAAATGGCATGCTAGTGCATAAAGCATAGAGAGTTATGTTGTTAATGGCTGGTTCTTCTTGGTCAGTTGTAGTAAATATGGTTCCTCCATTCTACCGTTACAAAATATGACACATGGCAGGATAATCATTGGCCAACAGCAGATAGGATATGATTTGATTGGTTAACAACAAATATATGATATTTGATATTAACAGCCATGGGTAATTGGTAGATCAACGTAACTTGGGGATGTCTATGAAGGTAGAGAGGGTGACAGTAGACAAGGTCAAGTCTAGACTGTCCGCCCTGAAGAAGAAAGAGGAGGAGAAACTAAAAGTCGTGGAATTTGGTAGGAGCCATGCCTGTCTACATAGATATATATCTACCTACCTACCTACCTATATATGTATACATACACACATATACATACACATATATAGATATGTATGTCTATGAAACACTTTTTATTCCTAACTGATTAAACACAATTCAGATTTTGAGGCCAGATTAGAGGCGGCAAAGGAAGCAGAGAAAAAAAAGAAGAAAGCCAAGAAGGCCAAATTAGAGGTAAGCAACAAGTGGTTCATTGCCCTTATTCGGTTGCCTTTGCTCCCATTCTTCTTGTATATTCTTTTATTCTTATATTAGGTTGCATCATATGTTGGCTCCTTTCCTTGAAAGGTTCTAGAGCATCGCCTGTGATTGGCTCCTATTTGTTAACCTATCGTCTTAAACCTACATTTCTATCATACCTTGATGTGGTGGACACTTTTTTTTGAAGCACCGTGATTATTGTAAAGCTATGTGATATATCTATCGGACCTACCATTGCTCCGGGTGGACCATAGGGTATATTTCCCCGTTCTATTCTCAACAATAACCTTCAAAGTGTTGCAAGTTAACAGACGATAGTTATTTCTCCCACCACCTCCCCTTGTCATAAAGTATTTGTCTACACGTACCGCACTCTAGCGGTATACAGTGCCTTTATATTTCTAGATCTTACCTTGCCCATACCTACCATTATCTATTACTACCATACTGTTAAAAAAATACTTATCTGCCTGTTGTTTGTTTATTCACAGCTTGAGGCTCCAGAAATGAACGAGGAAGAGGCCGAGATGGCCCGAATTATGGGCTTTGCTGGTTTTTCATCTACAAGCAAATAGCCTTATTGCTGAGGGTTCACAGCATTCATTATCTTAATGGATATGTTGCAATTTGATTAATTTGATGCAGGAAAGCATAGAGGCCATTAGAGCTATGCACCCATATGATATATAGGCATGTACATTTACAAAAAAACAAATGGAATTTATGAACAACGTATTCTCATGGAGGATAATATTACAGTCTGAGTAATAGAGGCAAATGCAATTTAGTGATGGTTTTGACATAGTAGTAGTCTACCGTCTTGTATCATGGATTCGATTAGGATTCCAGACATCTATCAGACGAGGGTAGTGAGGTTTACACTTAAACAGATAATTATTTATACATTTAAGTGCCTGTTTGTAGAAAAAATAACAATACTTAAGAGTAAAGATAATTAGGACGGGTATGATCTCAAAATAATTGAATGACGCGCGTGCATACATTATTACATTGGGAGCCTATCTTGTCTCTGTTTTGAGACAAGATCCTGGAAGACAGAGATCTCTCTATTTTTTTCCCTTCTATAAATAATGCTATAGTCTCTAGTGCTATAAATACTAGTTATTATTTACGTCTCTATTATGATATTTACTGGAATGATTATCAGAGGAGGCGTGTGAGTGGCTGAGTGGGAGACATTCATGCGAAATATATTTTTATTATATATTTTGACTATGAAAGTCTGGGAAATATGGCTACATGCACATGCAACGGGCCAAAATAATTATGGCTAAGTAGTTAATTAGTCTATATCTGGTGTTCTATATTTTATAGTATTTCAAGTTGACTATTAGACTATTATGGATTTATTTTGACAGTTAAAGTTAATAAGGACCAATACTGTATCGTGAGCTGGGTTTAGACCGTCGTGAGACAGGTTAGTTAGTTTTACCCTACCGATGAGTAATTCAATTCACAGATCATACTTAATTGAATCCTCCACTCCTATGGCATATATTATACATATCTTTTAAAACACTTCGAGGGGAACTTCATAGCATACATGTGCATACAACCTAATTATTTCAAGCTATTTGATAGTTTTAATTTCCAGTGTGTTTTATCTTGGGTTCATGGGTAGCGAGGTTGGTGATCCGATCGATTTCATCGGACCACCCCTTACCCTAGCAACTACCTAAGTATCAATGAATGCTTATTAAATAGTTTTCAAATCAACAGAGGAAAATGTACAATGTTATGACTATATTTCTGTGTTAAAAAATGTGCAAGACATGTATTGCTATTGACTATCCTATGATATTAGGAGAGAAATATAACATACTTTGTTTGAAGGTCCTATTGGATGATTTTATGTACTCCAATCATATTAGGTGATGACCATGCCCACTGGTTTATGCCATAGACCAAAATTAGCATTAATTATAATTTAAACTCGCATTGTCATGCCCTTTTATGGTCCAGTATTTTCTATTGGTGGGTGCCATTGGGGTCTATTTCTTTTATTGGTTGTTGGAGAAGGCCATTCCTGCATACTTGTAGAATGGGACTAAGATTTCAGTTCACATTATCAAGAATATATTGTCTGTCTACCCTTCTGAAGGCAAACATACTAATTACCGCGGTCATAGTAGCACCAGTACCAATTAGTTCTTCCATCTCCCCAATTAGTGCGTGATATCCACCCATTGGTTCACCTCTTTGCCTTCCCTATAAAGTGGTGTCGTTTTTCTTTAAGGTAGCAGGCCGGTCAGGCCGAGGTTACATAATTACACCTGTACATATATGTGTATCCTAGAATATACAATACTTCATACTTGTATAATTCCTAAGTCACATTTACTCAAGGTAATCCCAATTTATTCGACTAGTCTAAAGATAAAATTAGTTCCGATGCAATAACCCTGAGAGGTGTCATATAGGACTGCTGTACTGACCATTTTCTATGATAAAGAGGGTGAAAACGACCTTGTCAATACAGTCGAATCACATCACATATACCTGTCACTTTGGGAGGAATGTGTCCAACAATTCATAATAATAATCGCCCAATAATAGTAATATAATAATAACAAAATATGTTCGTACAAGGAACACATATACCGCTGATTATATGCGATACATGTATGTAGACAAGGACATTATACACGTTATATTATCTAATACTATACTGCACTATACTATACTATTCTATACTATACTATATTATATTATACTATAATATATTATGCTATATTATACTATATTATGCTATCTAATACTATATTATACTCTCTAATACTATACTATGCTTCACGATATGATACTATCTAATAGTATAACTTACACACGAGACTACAATAATACAGATAAGACACAACCAAAAATAAAGATCAACACGGAGATAACTGCTATCACTAAGATTGTCAAAATGTTTGTCAACTGCCATTATTGTATTATAAGAGTGCTGCCAGCAGCCACCTTTTAAACATGACAGTCAATATGTTAAAGACATAGCTTACAAAGCCTTGACCTCACCATACCGTAGTCTTGTGTGTTCACTTATTCTCATTGCATACATATACATATAAATCTAAATAAATAAATACGACATATCTACTTTTACAATTTGTCTTTCTCCTTGCAAATCATAACATATTCCTTGCATGCCGTTCTAGTGTACACGTATATATTATATATATCTATGTGTAAAGATCTGGGATTGATAGGTATAATAGGTATATATATAAACAATCTAATTTAAATCGATAACCACAGGCTCATACCTTATACATCATGAAATGTGAGAGATAAATGGCTAATCCAATGGCCATACAAGGGTCATGCTTTCCCCTGACAATCCATTGGTCCTACTTAAAATATTAGTTGGGCATCATATCATGCCTTCAACAATAGGTTAGAAATCATGCGTGATGTTTCTATTGGTTCAACTAAATGATGAAAAAATCAACATTATCAAAGGTAATCAAAGAGAAAAGAGAGAGAAAGGGAAGAGAGATGAGCGACAGATAGAGAGGGTGTGCAGGATAGGGATAAATCAAAGAAAGAAACCACTCCGATTGGTTGGTGTTAGGCCAAAAAATAAAATAAAATAATAATAACTGTATGTTCACGTGTGTTCTACAAGCTGGGCCCTGGTCTCATGACCTTATTTGGTCTATAACCATCGTAATTATTGGGTGGTCTTTTAACACCACTGTTTCCTTGTGGCTGCTGTGATTGACTCCCCATGTTACCAAGATAATTATTCATTGGTCTATTCTGCGGGGCCTTACCTACTTGCAGTTGGATATTATTGCTACTCACATACTTATTTTGTCTTGGTTGATATAATTGCTGGTACTGTTGGGGTTGTAGTTGCTTTCTTGGTTGTGAGGACTGCTGTTGTTTTTGTTGTTGTTTTTGTTGTTGTTGTTGTTGTTGTTGTTGTTGTTGTTGTTGTTGATGTGGTTGACCCACTGGGGGAACACGTAATGCAGTCTGGATTCTGATACTAGGGGATTTAGGAACAGGGATGGGTGATGGAACAGACTCGACGATAGTATCCATGACTGGGGGGTGTTGGTGGTGCTGTGCGAGGGCATACTGATGGGCATACTTGCTGATCACTCGCTCTACCTTCACTCCACCGTACCACTGCCATTGCAGGGTCCTACCTCCCCTGGTCCCATCCTCTATAATCTCTAACGGGGGCGCCGTGTGCACGGTAGATACAGGAGGCTGGGCATATGATGCGTTGGTTGGTTAATATGCATATAGTATATAGTATATATATATAGTAACCATAGTAACCACTATAGGAAAGGGCTGTTTGATAAATATTCTTACTAATACTAATAACTAATATCATTACTATTATTCTAATTATTATCATCTAGCTACCTCTACCATATCATCACATACATACATACATATATACATACATATATACACATACATACATGCATGCATACATACATACATACATTCCTACATACATACATACATACATACATACATGCATACATACATACATATAAAGAGATATACATACATACATACATATATACATACATACATACATACATGCATACATACATACATACATGCATACATATATACATACATATAT